>QXVZ01017750.1:0-28960 GCA_008931825.1 Phallusia fumigata | reverse complement strand
TGATTTTCCAAAGGTATTGTTGGTCATGCATGAATAATTTCCCCAATCAAATCTTGTTAAATTTATTAATTTTAACAACGCTGATGTTAGGTTAACGTCACGATCAGTTGAGGGAATTTCCCCAAAAAATGACGTATTGAGCTCATTTTGATAAGAGATACTGCAGTTTAAAATCACGTCGTCTTCAGCAAATACATGATCGGTTCCGTTTAAATCGTTTTGTATGGCAGGAGTATCTGTTAAGTGGTAACAACATATAGAGCGCAGTAATTTCACTTTCTCACCGAAATTAATAAACTTACTTTCATTTTCTTTAACCACAATCAGTTCTAGCGAAGCTGATTCCCCATCGCCATAGGCATTTGCAGCAAAACAAGTAACTGATTGCTGTGAGCTGACGTGTTGTGTTATATTGCAAGAGCTGAAGGATTGTAAACTGTCGTTAGCAAATTGGAAGGAGCATTTTGCTGCTGGGTTGGCATCGCTCTCACAAAACAACGTCACATCTTGATTTTCATTTAAAAGTAATTGTGAACCGGTGTAAACGATGCTAGTTGACTCTTGCGGGGTTAGAAGTACGTCATACGGTTTGTCTGTAAAGTGGAAAAGAGATAACATTGAATAATAAAGTAGACAATAATGCAAGAATAAACAAACAAAACCACTTTTCTATTTTGCGATTTTCAAACGAACTTAACTTACCTCCTTGACATAATTTCAACGTTTCGACCTCCTACTTGACAGCGTCAGGGAATTAGATTAAAAAGTAAACACACAAAAGCACGCAGCTTACTGTATCTGTGTGTTTTGTTATTTTCTTAAAGGTCGATCAATTGAATTTAAAACAAAATTTATTGGCAAACATTTGGATGCAAAAAAATTCTTGCCGGGAGACCTTAATTCACTTACACAGCACAACTACGTCAACATCCTCAGTTGATTTTTGAAAGGAGTCAATTGTCCTGCAAGTGTAATTTCCATTTTCAAATCTTGTAATATTTTGAACAATTAGAGTTGAAACATTGAAAGCAATGACGCTTGTCGGGGTGATCCATTGAAAAGTTGTGTTGAGCTCATCTTGAAAATCAATGTTACAAATCAAAGTCAAGTTTTGGCCTTCAACAACTGGTGCGTTTTGTTGAATTCTTGCATTTCCTTTACACAACAACAACAACAAAAATATCATTTTGTGTCCAGCACTGCAAAAGCAACTTAAAATTTTTTGACCTCAAGATATTAAAGCTGTGATTTGTTGGCACAGTAAGGTTTTATTGATTTTAAAGAGGTAAATGATTACGACTAAATTTAAACGCTCCGAAATTATATTTATAACTTGGTGCATTTCAAGAAAAAACAATTCTTACTTGGATCTACAACCACAACCTTTAGTTGACTTTCATCTGATCCAGCACAATTAGTAACGTTACACGTAACAAATCCTGATTGGTTGAAATACTGCTGTGTGTCACACGATCTCGAAAACTCGGTTTGGTTTAGTTTCCAAACACAACTATAATCTGCATCACTTGTGCAATGAAGGGGAACGTTTTGATAGGAATTTAGCAAAACAGTTGTTCCAGTGCTGACGACGTCAATCGAAGTGTCAACATTCGTTTTTACGTTTCCAGGCTTTGCTAAACATAGTTTGAACATTTCAGTTGTGGGTAAAAACGTGTTTAAGGTTTTAACTTACAAAAAACCTCGATGATAATGTTATTAGATCTTCCACTTTCCGTGTATACTTCAGTGAATGGTGTTATAGCCTGACAATATATTTTGGATCCATTGTGTTGTTGAAGGGTAAGGATAAATGGAGAGCCCTGGGGTTTTAAATTGTAAAATTATTTTGGAATACCATCATACACAAGTAGTTAAACCACCTTGGTGACGTCAGTAGCATCCGTTCCAATAACAAATCTAGTTTTATCTCCTTCGGGCAATGTGTCATCGTATAAACATGTGAACATCAATGTATCGCCGACTGCATTACACGATGTAGAATTGTCTTGCAATGTAACGCTTGGTGCTGTAGCAGACATTATTAAAACCACGTTGTAACGTGTTTTATGTGTACATTATGTTTGAAAAACAAGTCACTGACAAAACGTTGTTTTGCGTTGTCATTTAAAATCATTTTGTACATCTACTTGCATGGCACTTGTTTCGTCAAACCATTTCATTTTGCAAAAAACAAACTTGTTTAACTAAACAAACCTTTCCAGCATTGCAATCCATCTTGTCCCGACCATTGAGCTGATTGTAAACAAACTGTTTCAGTGTTGGTCAATTCTGTACTGTTTGTGTAAAAAATTTTCCCATCATTTAAACAACCAAAATTCCCCATTGTATTGTACGTCAAATCTGATGATGACATCACGATTACGTCATTGTTTATGGTTGCTGTGCAATCTGTAGATGATAAACATCTGCAATTAGTAACAAACTAATTTCAGCGGCGCCGAATGTAAAAAACTTTAAATGTTTTTTTACCTCGAATATTAATGACTCCACTAACGCAACCTGCACCAGTGGCAGAACATGATACACCAGGACAGCCTGGAACAAGTTCAACTTTAATTCCGTCGAAAGATTGGTTTAAAGGAACTGTTACTTCAAACGTTGTTACAACACAACTTCCCACTTCGGTAACTGATGAATAGAATTGGTTGAGATCGAATTGTTCAGTTGTATTCCAGCCACTTTCAAGGAGATTATTATGTCTAGCATGTGTGGTTGGTTCATTATTATCAAGATCATAGTACACGTTCCACGTCACCGATAATAAATCGCAATATTCAGCTGAGTACAAAATTCCTTTGTACTGTGACGCCCATGTTGTGTACGTCGGTTTGAAGTAATCCCTGGTACAGGAATAATCTGCAAAATGCGTCCGTTTTATTTGCAGCACACAATTAAAACATTGCTAGCAGGCCGAGTAATAATTTTAGTAATAACCAAATGCCCTGACTTATTTAAAACATCAATATTTTGTTAATAAGTCTTCTGTTGTGATAAACATTACCATATTGTTCGTGTATTTCGTTTTTTATAATTATGCAACAGACTATGCTCACGATAGTACAAAGGTATTTGAAAAGTTTTAGCTTACCACCTAGTACGATGTCTCCAGAACCAAAAACAACTTCGTTCCACACAATTGCAAGTGCTAATATTAACTTTTTCATACTCATTATTACAAAAGCATAGTTAACGCAAAATTGTTATTCATTATTTATTTAGAGTGCCAATTTTAGCATCTTTGTAAGAGAGATGAACAGTAGAAAGTTATTTCGAGCTAGGTGATAACTGCGTTTTCAACTTTCCAAAGTAAGCATACCTGACAAAATAACTGGGTTGCTAACTTATTTAAAAAATTAAACTGAGTGTAGTTAACGGATGAAAAAAAAACTCCTATTCTGAAATATCTGTTATGCAGCAGGCTTTGGTTTCGTCACGCATTTCATAAATATGCAGCGTTTTGAACTAATTGTAATCACTGCTCTATTACAAAACTACTCTCCAGTTATGTCTCAATTGTCTCCGTCGGCACAAGTATTGTTTTTCGTGACATGGAACAGCGCCATTCTGGCGGACAGTCGTTCTGCAACCGTGCGTTACTTCGCAAACAAAACGTGTCTAGTGGAAAGTGTTACCGGGCAAGAGACCTTGCTACTCCGTCAGTTATGTAATTAAAGCGAGTGCGTAAATGGATTTCTATTTAAAAAAAGATAGAAAGAGTTGGAGTTTCTAAATATAGCGTTACGTTTAGTTGCCATTTATTGGAAACCCGCTCACGCCATACTACAGGCTTTATGTAAGTAAGGTTTTTAAATGTAGATTTTATCTCAAGCTATATGGTGCAAATATGTGATTAGGCTCTCTCCTGTACAGTCAGGATTTTAGTCTTGCTTTTAATGAAACAGACAGCTCGAGATGTGAATGCGCAACTTTACAGCGTTAGGTATAGCAAACATTAATGATTGTCAGCAAACACAGAACTGCTATTTTGCCAGGCTGCCTTCATAACCCTGGTCTTTCTATCTAGCATCAGTGTAGGCTACAATAATGCTCAATAAAATCATAAGAATAGTTTGGATTTTTGTTGTATTTTTTGCTAGTAAATCATGTGGTCAAGCAGGTAAGCCTTTTATTTAGAGTCCTGTGTTTACAATAAATTTAATATTTGGACTTTCTTGTAATATGCTGTTGAATTTTAGCATTCCCCCCACTTGATTTGGGAACAAAATCTGGGATGCTGATAGTAGGTTCGTCGCCCGAAATTTCAATTGGAATATCAGGGGGAACTTTTATCGTGAACTGGATTATCAACAGTATAGTATGAATGTTTAGTTTTTATGTTGCATAGTTTTATTTAACCTTTTGACAATCAATCAATATTTTACAGGCGGTTGCGCAGTGTACGTACTTTGGCACTGATGTTTCGTGCCCCATTGTTCCTTCAACAGATTACACTTCCCGACTACACACAAGGTTCCCAATGTGTTACAATTCATGTAAAATAACCATTGCTGAATTTGTTTGTTTCCAGCTTTGATGGTTCCGATCCGATAATGCTGTATCTGCAAATAGATTCTTTACAGATCAGCGACATGCCCTCAATAAATGTTATCACAGATTTTGAAGGAGTTACGATTGTTGGAAATGGTTCATTTAACGTTGTCAATGGTAAAAGTTTCAACGTCTATAATCTTTGTAATATCTAGATATCGTTTTGTCATCAAAATTACACATTACTAATACCATGTAAAATTAATTTTGCTTTACTTGACCAGCTTGTGTCCAAACGCCTGAGGAAGGCATAGACACAATCCCTCCAACCAACTCAGATCTTGGTAATGTTTTAAATTTTCCATGCGATTATGGATACAATGGAAATGCGACAGGAGTTTGTCAAGCCGATGGAACGTTCATTTACATGAATAACTGCACACGAGGTCGGAAATAAACTTTTTGTGGTTAAAAAAAAACAAATCGTTTTAGTTACTTTTCCTTCTTAGTCACTTGCAATACTGTGGATTTGAGTCTTCCTGAAAATTGCCAGCTTACAACCAGTGGTGTTGTAAATTACGGCGAAGTCATTAATCTGGCTTGTTTAGATGGTGAGGGGAAAGCGATCTGTGATACTGGTGGTTTTCAACTTGTTTACGCTCCAGGTAAAGTATGACTACGTTTAAAAGCAGCAGATTTTGAAAAAAGAGGCACTGTGTTTAACCAGGTTTTATAACTTGGCTTTGTCCAATACCCAACATTATTAACATATTTAAATCTTGCTCAATAGCGACACCTCGTGACCAGTTCAAAACCCACGTTTTCAAGTGTAATCCTGTTCAACGTTCATTACTGTTTTTTTTACTTACTGATATTATCTTTCTTTTTTCTAGTTGAAGTTATTACCTTGCCCAGCGGTGTTTACCCTTCAGGTAAATATATTTGGTAAATTGTACAATCATAGAAATCCTGTAACAAAAACAAATTTTCCAGATGTCCCACTTGTTGGATGGATACTTTTAATATTTACTGGTGTATTTTTCGGAATTGCTGTCGTTCTTCTTTCTTGTTACATGATGTACAGGCGTTGGTGTTGCACATGGTGGGTGCACATTATTTACAAATTAAAAAAAAAAAATCCGTTGGAGTTGGATACTCAGTTCTATGGATTTGATTTTCAAGTTTTGTAAGGCTCGAATAAAATAGGTCAAATTTACAACTTTCCTAAACATATTTACCTAAAATTTAGAAAAATGTATTTGCTAACTTTAATAATATTAACATTCATTTTTGCTCTTAGTTCAACGTTGCATATATTGCAATACTGATCTACGTATGCCAAGTAAAAATATTTTTTTGTAGTTTACCAGTCGTAATACAAAAGAAGGTGAGGGGATGACGAAAGAAAATGAACCATCCACATACAACACTATATTTACTCTTCGCTTTGCCAAAGACTACACTGTAAATAGTTTACAATTTCTTAATTTTAAAGTTAAAACTGAATGGACAATTGGACCTTGGTCAACTATTTACTCACCTAGTTACGTCGCCTCTACTTTGGTGAAAACATACACAGTTTGGATTTGATAAAANCTGTTTCTGTGATTGGAAACGGTTCTTTTGAGGTTGTGGAAGGTAAAGTTCTAACGCTTATAACTATTGTATTCTTTCAGATTAAACATTGCTAATGCCGTAAAAAAAGTAATGTTGCATAGTTTTATTCTTTAACCAGCTTGTATTCAAACACCCGAGGAAGGCATAGACACAGCCCCTCCAACAAACTCCGGTCTTGGTGATGTTTTGAATTTTCCTTGCGATTATGGATACCAAGGAAATGCAACAGGGGTTTGTCAAGCCGATGGAACGTTTATTTACATGAACAACTGCACAAGAGGTGAGAAATAAACCTTTTGTGGTTGATAAAACATCACCAAATCTACGTTTTAGTTACTTTTTCTTCTTAGTGACTTGCAATACTGCGGATTTAAATCTTCCTGGAACCTGTCAACTTACAACCAGTGGTGTTGTAAATTACGGCGAAGTCATTAATCTGACTTGTTCGGAGGGTGAGGGAAAAGCGATCTGTGATACTGGTGGTTTTCAACTTGTTTACGCTCCAGGTAAAGTATGACTACGTTTAAGAGCAGCAGATTTTGCCCAAACATGATAATTATTGTTTTCAAGAAAAAAGTGGCACTGTGTTTAACCAGGTTTTATAATTTTGCGTTGTCCAATATCCAACATTGTTAATATATTTAAATCTTGCTCAATGGCGACACCTCGTGACCAATTCAAAACCCACGTTTTCAAGTGAAATGCTGTTCAACGTTCATTACTGGTTTTTTACCTACTGATATTATCGTTCTTTTTTCTAGTTGAAGTTATTACCCTGCCCAGCGGTGTTTACACTTCAGGTAAATATATTTGGTAAATTGTACAATCATAGAAATCCTGTAACAAAAACGATTCTTGCAGATGTCCCATTAGTTGGATGGGTTCTTTTAATATTTACTGGTGTATTTTTCGGAATTGCTGTCGTTCTTCTTTCTTGTTACATGATGTACAGGCGTTGGTGTTGCTCATGGTGGGTGCACATTATTTACAGATTAAAAAAAAATTAAATCCGTTGGAGTTGGACCTCTATCGTACTCAGTTTTATGGATTTGATTTTCAAGTTTTGTCAGGCTCGAATAAAATAGGTCAAATTTTCAACTTTCCTAAACATGTTTACTTAAAATTTAGAAAAATATATTTGCTACCTTTAATAATAGTAACATTTATTTTTGCTGTTATTTCAACGTTGCAGATATTGCAATACTGATCTACGTATGCCAAGTAAAAAATTTTTTTTGTAGTTTACCAATCGTAATACAAAAGAAGGTGAGGGAATGACGAAAGAAAATGAACCAACAACATACAACACTATATTTACTCTTCTCTTTGCCAAAGACTATACTGTAAATAGTTTACCACTTCTTAATTTTAAAGTTAAAACAGAATGGACAAATGGACCTTGCTCAACTATTTACTCACCTAGTTACGTCGCCTCTACTTTGGCGAAAACATACACAGTTTGGATTTGATAAAACGCTTAAAAAAGTAGTTTAACAAAATAAAAAGTGTTTACAAACGTGTTTGTTTGATTTGTGTGCTTTGCTAACAAGTTGTGTGTGCAGTGTTTTAGCATGAAAATTTTGCATTATAAACCCAGCTTTAAAACGCCCAAGATGCCTTCCCTATCGTTGTTGTCGTTTTACAAAGTGTTGCGCATTTTACATTTTTTAACAAAATCTGCGTGTAATCTTTCATTATTTGACTTAACATATGGTTCGTAAATAAAGCGAACGGCTATTTTTTCATTAATAAACTGATTTTAAACTGTTGAAAGGGTTTGTCAGCATTTAGAGAAGTAATGGTTTATAGTCCCAATTCTACCTTTTTCAAACAACCAAATTATGGAAAAAGTTGATTTTAAAAACAACGGAGGTTTCAGCAGTCAACGAAAAGTGCATTTCATAAAGATTAGCAACTACAATGTAAGACAAAACCGTATTTTGTTGTCCACATGAGCCTTTGAGACTATTTCGGGTATCCTTAGTGGTCATGGCCGAAGTGTTCACTCATATATAGGTCTAGATAAAGATTTTCTTGGAGGCCCTGTTGTTTTATTACTTTGTCTAAAAGATGCACCGTTTGAGAGTCCTAAAATGGTATATTTCGACTTTTAGAGCTTAAATTGGAACAGGTCGCTACCAAAGCAAAAAAAAAATATACACCCGTCTGTTAGTCCCGACTTTTATTTCCTCTCAGTATAAACACAACAGGGGCTTTTATAACATGTCTCGAAACGCAAGGCTTTTTACGCTGAACGTTGGATCGCAGCTGGCTATCCCAGTTACTAGGTAATATTAGGAGCTAGTACAACTAGAACTGCTCGGAATAAAACCAAAATACACCAGTTTGCCACTTGCTATAAAAACTAATTAAAGAATATTATACTTTCATTACAATTCGAGCCAACATAGGTTTTTAAGGTACATCATTGTTGTTTGAAACAGAAGGGAATCAACCAAACATTGTTGTCACTCTGTGGATGTCAAATATCTGTGGCTGAAAAACAAAGTAAACACTTGCAAATCGAATGGTGCTTTATGAACTTTTTACTTACCGTACGAATTTTCATCCTTGTTAGGAAAAGAAACATTTTCATATTTGGAACCAGGTATATCGACTAAAAAAACAATTAAAGTGGCGATTTAGTGACAAAAAGACAAAAATAGTTTGTTAATGAAACCAAACCAACCGTCATTAGCATAGATGTGGTCGCCTAACTCTTCGTAGTTGTGTTCTATTTCGGTTGATTCAACACTACCTCTTGCTACATCTTGCTTGTCCTCATTTTGCGTGTTCATGTAAATTACATCTTGCTTCTTACATTCGCCTTCAAACACAATAATAAACATAATGCTAAAAACGACTTGTGAAAGTCCCCTTCGGCACTCTACTGACCTGCTGCTTTAGAAATGTATCTTCGGCGATAGAAAAACACCGTAGTAATCACTATGGCAACGAGCACAATGGCCCCGACAACGCTTCCTGTTATTATCGCTGTTTGATTGCCGGCGCCTGGTGGAGTGGGTGCAATTGTAGTCACGTGGATAAAAGCAGTGAGTGTTGCATCGGGAAAGAAACTCGATCTTAAGGTGAGCTCGTATTCTACATCGTTTGTGGATATCTGAAATTGGGTTAACAAAATTTTTGTAATTATAGAAGGGCGCTTGTCATTATTTACGCCAGGAATGCATTTGGATTGACAAATCACCACCTATATGCGTACTTTAAGAGCCCACACCAAGCTCGGGCAAAACAAACAAGTCATTGGTAAAGTACTAAAACACACAAACAAACTCAAAACTGGCTAATAAAAGAATTATAAAAGCAAACAATCCATTATTGTTAAGTTAATAATTTGCCCTGTTTATTCACAAATTTAGTTAAGATTACAAAAATTTTTAGCGTAAAAGATGAAAATAAATATAACACTTCAACTCACACGTACCAGAAACAAATGAAAGGTCTGTAATGTGATGTCATCGTAAGTGGCAATGCTACAAGATGGACAGAAAACTTCCGTACCTAAGAAATAAGAAATAATGATAAAATACAAGGTCGAACTGTAAATGAAACGTATTATATCTACATTCAGATGAAAAATGTTTTACCATTCACTTTCAATGTCCAGATATCAGCTGGAGGATTGGATGAAAATTGAAAAACACAAGTTCCATTTTCCACATCACCATGACTACAATCGACAGCGTTGCTGTTTTGAGAAACTGGTTCAACTAAATCCAAAAACATGTTTGTAAATAACAAAGTCTGCCGTGCCTGCGTAAGACACTCACATAAAACATCCAAGAATGCCAAATTTTGTGTAGTTCCAAAATTATTGACAGTAATGCAAGTGTAATTTCCCCAGTCAAACCTTGTCAACTGGTTTAAATATAATAAAGCAGAATTTTGGTTAACATCACGATCGCTTGAAGGAATTTCCCATGCAAATAACGTGTTTAGCTCATTTTGATAAGGAAGACTGCAGTTTAAAGTTACGTCATCGCCAGCAAATATTTGTTCTGTGTCGTTTGAGTCGTATTGTATGTTCGGAATTCCTAAACAAACAAGTCGTAACATTTTAAGAGTTAATTACTTTCATTTTCTACCTACTTTCATTTTCTTTCACTACAATCAGTTCTAGTGAAGGTGATTCCCCATCGCCATAGGCATTTGCAGCAAAACAAGTGACTGATTGCTGCAAGCTGACATGTTGTGTTTTTTTGCAAGAGACTAACGATTCAGAACTTTCGTTAGCAAATTGAAACGAGCAGTTTGCCTGTGGGTTGGCATCGCTCTCACAAAACAACGTCACATCTTTATTTCCATTTAAAAGTAATTGTGAACCGGTGTGAACGATGTTAGTTGGCACTTGTGGGGTTAGAAGTACGTCATACGGTTTGTCTGTAAAATTGTAAAAACTAAAGAAATCTCACAGCACAAGGTTACTCACGAAATTAAACAAAAAACAGACACTGCTCCTCAAGAATCTTACATAGCACAGAAACGTCAACCATCGCGGATGAAGTTTGGAACAAGTCAGTTGTATCGCAAACATAATTTCCATTTCCAAAACGTGTAATATTCTGTATGTTTAGAACTGGATTGCTGGAAGCGACAACGTTATTAGGAGATATCCATTGAAAAGTTGTGTTAATTTCATTTTGGTAATCGATGTTACAAATTAAAGTCAAGGTCTGTCCTTCAATAATCGGTGCGTTGTGTTGGATTCTTGCAGTTCCTGTGATAATAAATTGCTAAAACCGCAGTTTGGTTTGAACAACTTCTTTGGACGCATTTGTAACAAACTTACTTGATTCGACCACGAATATTTCCTTTGTTTGGCTTTCGTGGGATCCAGCACAATTTGAAACATGACACGAAACAAATCCTGATTGGTTAAAATATTGATTGGTGTCACATGATGTTGAAAACTCAGTTTCATTTAGTTTCCAAACACAATTTGCTGGGTCTACATCGCTTGTGCAATGGAGCGGAACGGTTTGAAAGGAATTAAGAAAAATTGTTGATCCCGACTTTATGACGTCATCCGAAGTGTCAACATTCGTTTTTACGTTTTTTGGTTTTGCTGAAAAAAGGATTTGTGAGATTTAATAAAACGTTCTTTAAAAACTAATTTAACTTACAAAACACGTTAATGGTGATGACGTTAGATCTTCCACTTTCCGAGTATTTGTCTGTAAAGGGTGTTAAAGCTTGACAAAATATTTTTATTCCATTGTGTTGTCGTTGCAGAGACAGAAAAAACGTTTCGCCCTTGAATACATGTAGAAGTAATGTTACAAACCTAATCGTTTAAAGATTGCAAAGTTACCAAATTACTCAACCTGTTTAAAAGTTGTAGATTCTTCACCAAAAAAAAACTTCGTTACGTTTCCTTGTGGTAACGTGTCATCGTATAAACATGACAAGCTTAATGTATCGCCAACCACATTACAAGTTGTTGAGTTGTCTTGTAATGTAACAACAGGTGCTAAAATAAATAATGCGATTTACAGTTGTAAGACAATTTATAGTATGCAGAAAGCAGACACGGATGAAGCAAACAATGGATACAAAACGGCCTGCGCACAAAATTGAAAACACTTCTTTTGCTGTGTTGCTCAACTTTGATAGTTTCAATCAATGCTTCATATATGACCCAGAATGACTATTGTTTACGTAATTCCTAGTGGTTTTGACATATATAAGTGTAAACATCATACACTTTTTCCAAACCTTTCCAGCATTGCAATCCATCCTGACCCATCCATTGAGCTGATTGTAAACAAACTGTTTCAGTGTTTGTCAATTCTGTTGCGTTTGTGTAGAAAAGCTTTCCACCATTCAAACATTCGAAATTCCCCGATGAATTGTATGTCAAACCGAATGATGACATCACGAATACGTCATCGTTTATGGTTGCTGTGCAATCTGTAAATGATTAACATTTGTAATTAGTTTGTCTACAAACCAATTTTCAGCGATGCTTAATTTAAAAACTTTTAAGGTTGTTTACCTCGAATATTAATGATTCCACCAACGCAACCTGCATTAGTGGTAGAACATGAACATGATGCACCAGGACAAGATGGAACAAGTTCAACCTTTATTCCGTCGAAAGATTGGTTTAAAGGAAGTGTTACTTCAAACGTTGTTACAACACAACTTCCCACTTCCGTAACTGATGAGTTGAATTGATAGAGATCGAATTGTTCAATTGTAGTCCAGCCCATATTAATTAGATAATAATGCTTAGCACTTGTGGTTGGTTTGCTACCATAAGGTTCAAAGTACACGTTCCACGCAAGCAATAATAAATCGCAATATTTAGCTGAATACAAAACTCCTTTGTACTGTGACGCCCATGTTGTGTACGTTGGGCTAAAATAATCTCTGGAACAGGAACAATCTGCGCACACAGTCAAAATTGTTGTCTGCTTTCCATGGATTGAACATAATGCCTACTATTCAGTTTATCAGAAGATAGTGAAATTTAGGCACATTTCAAGTCCATTAGTTTGTAAACTTTGCCAAACAGTAGCAGTTTTAACTAAAAAAAACCGAAGCAAATTGTTTTCTCCTCATTTATTTTATTGAGCTTACCTCCAATTACTATGTCTCCTGAGGATGTGGTCACTTTCAAACACAACGTTAACAGTAAAATAAACAACATGTTTCAAATTCGGATGCTTAGAAATCAAAAAAACAATCTGAACCATAAATCATGCACTTATACACTTGGCAAAATCTATGGAATCCACCCAAATTAGGTAATTTTTGACAACAAAAATTGTTTCTATTAAAACCCAAGCAAACACAGATACATGTCTGCCATTTTATTGCCCTGCTCATTTATTGCACATTTAGGGGGTCCAATAATTGGGCTAGGGTTTCGTCAGGCAACGTCTTGTAGCAAGCTAACTATTGGTCAAGGGACATTTTACACTGCTGTAGAATGTTACTCTCTGTTGTAAAATGTTTAGTATTTTACGAAAAAAAAAACATATTACAACGTAAATAATATGAAAGTGCATTTTTTGAGATAAGCAGTGGCAAACCATGCTACACGCCTAACAAAGACATTTTTGGTTACCCACTGCAATGAGACAAAACTTAGTCTGCTAAACCGTCTAGCTAATAATTTTCTGCTACTTAATAAATCAAAAAATCAACCAAATGCGAACACATATCTGACTTCTTTAAAGGCACATACTTTAATCGCAAAAAGCGTAGTTTAGGTAAAATGGATCCCAAATTTAGGCAATCCAAGACGGTTTACCGCAAACAACCTTACGCGGGCCTAAAATCTTTTATTGATTTCAAATCTGCCTTCTGGTACATTAGATTGATCAGATTTTAAAGTGTTAGTAATAAACCATATTTCAATCATTCAATAACAATCGGAATTTTCTCCTTAAGTAAATACACAAAGCGAAAGTGGTTAGCTGATATGTTTGATCGTATCCACTTACCAAGTCAATAACGCAAATATATTTGTACAGAGTGTAAAAATGCTATTGTGAGCGCCTTTTCGGGGCTTTGTGGGTGTTGAAACGTAAAAAGCAAAAATCTATAAAAAAAATTCCTGTAAGTTAACAAATCTTACTTAAATTCCTTGCTTATTGTGAGGTAATCAATAAGTGACATTGAAATAGGAAATGCTTTTTGGACAGGCATATATGATCAAACAATTTATTTTGGCCTTTGTAACACTGTGGTTCTTAAGCTATGCGCCGCGAGTCCTGGTGCGATTTTCCAAGGGCGCCGCATACTTATTCCATTACATAGTCTTTTGTTTTTATATCATTAAACACAACTTTGATGAAATAGTCGTCTTATTAAATTCTTATCGCTGAAGCGTTGCAACCCCAATACACTATCCCAAAGCCGTCGCACAGAAAATACTTTCAGAAAAGCTGCTCTTAAAGCAAAGATTGCAGTACGGTACGTATTGTAGTTGTTCGTACTCGAACCTCTTTACGAAGGGGGTACCCCAACCTACATTAACATTTTTTTCTGCGTGCCTTTAAGTACCATCGTGCCGTGCCGTACTGTCATCCTTTTTAACAGGTCCATGAAAAAGTTCTTACACAAAGATCATGAATACCTTATTGGTTTAGTAAAGCGGAACGTAATGAAACTTGAAAAACGTTGTTGGTAAGTGGTGACCAGTTAGGTGACTTATTATCACGCTCAAAAAGGTTTTGACAAAGTTCGGACGACATACTGTTTTTAACTTCACTATTACATCAAACGGTGTGATTGCAAAACAGCACAAAAATTACCATTAGGTAATTACCCTCTAAACATTGTACAAATTTGCAAGCACGCAAAAATTTTAAAAACTGTATTTGACCACCACCTCGTTTTTTTCTAACCCAGAGTCAAAATCTAACTGCGACATTGATTTTTTGGCCAAACTTTTCTTCTGTGGTATTGATCTTGCATTACAGTGCAGCAACAAAGCAATGGAGGTTGAATAACTATTTGCATTCTAGATTTTTTCACATATGGCCAGCATGTGTATTTTACTGTGCAGGTTTTAGGACAAATCTAAGAGATTTTCGCATTGGTCAGTATCAACAACATACGCATAAAAAATAGTATCACATTTTTAGGACAAGGTCAAAAAGGTCTTGTGTTTTGAGACTTATGTAAGGGGTAAGGACAAGCATGAAATAGCTGTCAGTAGTAGATTTAAACAGGAGAAATAGGGAGATTGTCACGGGAAACAAAAAAAACTTTAATATAACTGCTAGAATGATGTTTGCAAGAAAGGTTGGTTGTTTAAAAACAGAGTAACAATTAAATGTTATTAACATTCCAAATTTTTACACAAAAAGAATTTGTTGCATTTGTTTCAAAAACTTTGTGGTAATGTAGTGAAGTCTGCATATTCTAATTGTGTAAAATTGACGAAAAACAGTGTGTGGTACATAAACAAAAGTCACACAAACAGTGCAATAAAAGTCAGATATGTTTTGTTTTTTTGCTCAACCACAGCCAGGAAGACAGTAATGAACTTTTTTTAACTAGAAGTGCAACAGCAATGAATTGAATAACATGGTATGGATGAAGAAAGTAGGACTATATCACTAAAACCACGCATAATGTTATTCTAAAATGCTATATTATTATTACATAGAATACTTGTTTCCAACTAACTAATACTTTAGCGCAGTGGACAGCAAGACAGTGGCTGCCATTTTGCAAATCCACACACAATATAATCAAATTCAAAAAAAAATATATTAACTACTTTGTCTTACATTGGGCCCCACAGTTAGGGAAAATTTTATTTTCACAACGTTACTGATTGTGTAGGCAGAAATGCATGGTTGATAATGTTTTAACCAGATAAGTAGCAAAAATTTTTGGGTACTATAAATGTTTATGCATTACAGTAGCATAGAATTTTTTGTCCATTTTATAGGACTTGTTCACTCTAATGAAAATATTTGTGATTACAGTATAACACATTAGTAGTAGCAAACTCACTGGGGCAAGCTAAATGGACAGAAATTTTGTTTTAAGAAATATTTATGGACAGAAATTTTGTTTGTGGTATGTGTAAGCATAAAAAGGTTTTAAAAACATTTTGGTTATGGGGTCAGCAGAGTAACCCCTGAAGTTTTTGTAGTTTTTGGTTGATCTCCAGACACATCTCCTTTTGTATAACTATGACCAAAAACAAAATTTAAATTTACATTTGAATTAGTCAAACAAATCATGGTAAAAGAGGAAATCAAAGGTGCAACACAGTAAACAACAAAGTTATGAGTTAAGGAAAAAGGTTTTCAAAACCCTGATACAGAAGGTTTCCTATTGCAGTTTAATTGCAGTATGAATCTTTTAAGAAATAAGAAACAAAAACATCATACAGTACAAACAAGTTGCAATAAATGTGGTAAAGATATAAAAGCATGAAGTAAATGGAAAGACTCTACCAAGTAAAACAAAAACCAGTTTTTTGTTGGAACCTTGTCAAACCACTTTAAGTTCACCCATTTTCAATCAGTTGATTTTTGATAACCAAGGCAAGTTTGTGGAGGACTGAAAAGAAAGCAAAACTGGTTTTAGTTTGAGACATATTTTACAAACTGCCAGTTATAACACAACATTTAAAGTTTCAGCACACAAGAAAAAAAGATTTAGGCATACAAGATAGCAATGTCATGTAAATCTCAAGATCTAGTTTTTCACAACTACTTTGCTTACCCCATATTTTCTGTCCCAGAATACTGCTGCAAGTATTACTGCTACAACAAAGATGAACATCAAAATATAAATCACCTTCTTAGGCACTGAAATAGAAAGCAATTAGAACAGGTGTGAATTATTGCCATTTTTGTACATGAATGGTACAGACATCACTAAATGCACTAGTCAAACCGCAGCTCGCCGGCATGTTTTTTTGTGGCTCTTTTAACTGAATAGTAATATCTCAAACTGATAGAGAGTTGTTACCTTATCTGAGAAGTGTGTTTCATGTATCAATGTGATACCCACTGTGATGAAACATTGCAGTGTGGCAGCTATAAAGAATCAAACAAAAACCTAATAGTGATAAATATTGGGGGTTTTTCATGGGGTTTAAACCCGGAATGATCCCGAGAACTAATCCTGATCAGTTTTTTCATGTCTGTATATGGGTCGAGCGCCTCAAACCGTTCGACCAAGTGCTCGCCAAATATTGGGTTTGTATTGTTTTTACAACTGCTGTTTATTGTATCTGCATTGACACTAACACTACTGTACAAAATGATTTAGCGGCTCAATGATGTTTGTGGTTTGCCACAAACGACTCTTCCATTAAACAAGTTTGCCCACGCCTGCACTAGTCTTTCAAATATTAATAGTATAGCACAGTTACATAAACTTTAAATAAATGCACTCTGCTTGACTGACAGCAGTAAATATTTGGGATTTGACAAAACACTAATTTGTTTTGCCAGGAACCGCACATCTCATGGGAAAACTTTGTGCTCTGCTAAATATTTTCAAAATAATGTGACATGACAATAGATTGATTGCGATATTATAAAAACTTTAAAACTAAAATTTATTCTGCTTTTCAAATTTAGTGTACATATGTTTCTATTGTACCAAAGCATGTTTTTTGTACCAATCAATGCTTAGTTGTGTACTGTTGCGCACGAGGCATTAATAAAAATTACCAGAAGTAATAGAGCAAATCATCCCACTTCTAACAATTCCTAGGAATATCAACGTCTGCCAATTCTTGACATCAACTTTAAATAACATTTTGGAGTAGGAAAGTTGTATACGGTCCTTCATTCGAAATTTATGAACTTGTATAACCCAAAGCAAACAAACACTTGCCTGGTTTATTTGTGGAAGCCTCCTTTTCATTGGGCACAAGTTTTACAACCAAATCTCCTTCTTTTGCTAAGCCATAGTCAAGTTGGTCTGTGATGGCAGTGTTGAATTTTGTAACCTTGTCAGTTTTCGAGGTGGCACGAATTTGAAGAATGTAATTGTCATTCCTGTTTGGTGTTAAAAAATTAATTTAGCAATTGAAATGGTCACTTAGACACCATTTACCAGCCACTTTTTACCTACTGTTGTTGATTGGGTGTTTTACTAGATAAATGCCAAAATTATAAGTTTGGGTCACACAGATATTTTTAACTCAAAAAACTATGCTGTTCTGGTTACCCAACCAAATAGATGACACAACAACAACATCGTGACCCAACGTACAACTTAAAAATGCAATCTTATTTAGGAATTGTTTGCTATTAAAATACATGATGGGGTTAGCACGGCAACCAATAGGGCAGTGGTTCCCAACCCCAAAAGGGGTCGCAGGGAGGTTTCCTGGGGGTTGCGACAGATATGTGATATTTTTACAAACGCAGACAGATATGTGATATTTTAGAACGTTTTACCACACACAGGTTACAACTGGTTTGGCCTGCAGCTGCATCTCCTGTCTTGTCAGGTACGATAAGCACTAGGTTATAACTAACTGCACAGGCATTGTCATTGAAACGTTGTCATCAACAATGATATCCTAACAGGTTGTGGTGGTGACGTGCTAAAGTTGCAAAGCCAGCCGGAGCAAAAGTGAATGCAAATAAATGATATACTGTAAAAAGCATTTTGATTGATCTTGTTGTTTAGAAAAAAATTGATGGTCGGGTCGGGGGTCACCAGTCAGAAAAGGTTGGGAACCACTGCAATAGGGTTTGGAAGTCAATCAACTATCATCACATCACGAGCTGTAAAAGTTATATAACTGACTCATTTAAGTTACCAAGTGTTCCATGTCCAATGCATTGCAAGTAGATAAAACATGTTTATGTAATTGGTGCTGTTAGAGTAAATATTGGTTACATATTTAGGTATAATTGCAGTTGGATAAACACATTTAAAAATTTTAAATACACATGGCATACAAATTTGGTCACAATGTGTCTTTTTTGTGTCATTCAATAGAACAGTGTTTTTTCAAAAATAAGGTAGACACTTTTTTCAAAAAAAAGGTAGGATGTTCTTTAGGTATTATTTTAAACAAAACAGTTACTGGGGAAAACCACAGCACTAAACAAAGCCACCGATTCTAGTTTACTTACAGCCTAAACAATACAGATTCTATGCTTTCTTCTGTCTCCTCAATTGGTATTCCATTGACAGCAAACTGGCTCGTTGTGTCAGGCAGTGACAATTGTTTGCATTCTCCTGCAGATATTTCGACTTCTAACAAAAATATGCAAAGTTGCAAAAATGTTGGTTTACAACAAAATATAACCTTTGTTGATTACTTTTTTAATGAAATTCAGTAAGGATACTTGATTTGTGATGTAAATATGTGACACTCACCAATCAATTTATCCTGTAGTTTACTGTTATCAGGTGAGGCAGCCGAAAATAGTAAAAAACATGCAAGAATGACGAAAACTGGTAGTCCCATGTTCTGAAAGATATACAAAAATATTACACTTGTTTGAAAAATAAATATTTCATCTAAGACATTGATTCATACCCTGGGCCTGGGCCACTTGCAGATAATTTGTTAAATAAAGGGACACTAGCAAAAACACAAAGAGGGCAATGTGACTCCCAAAAGGCATTTCTTTAGATAAATATAGCATTTTACCAACAAGGCTACCGATAAGGCAAACATAATGTAAGTCTTACTTTTCTGCGTTAAACTCCGCTTGTGTCAAACAATAAGGAATGCTGTTGCAACTGCAAGGCCTGTTCCTGATGTTTGGCAATAGTAACAATAGAAAAAAGTGAAATTTATACTTGCTAAGTGTATCATGTTAAAAACACAAAAGTATTTTCCAAGAAGCTCAGGGCTGACATCCCAAGATCTAAGGGAAAATCCCAACGAGTGGCAACCCTGGTCCGACATTTCCTACAATTTTTCTTGGGGTTCCTCTAAAATGGCAAGGTGGGTGATTCCCCTTTTAATAGTGCACTCAAGTGTGTCGCACGGGGAGGTTCCAAAACTACAGGTTCGCCTGCACAGCCGTTATGTTACCAATATGTGATATCTTTAGGAAGATTGCAGGAATTTACGGGTTTAACAGTATGGTTGGTTGGTAAACGTCTTTGTATTGAAAGTCAAAAATTTCAGTTTTTTTTTTGCTGGGCGGATTTCCTAACGATAAACTTATTTAACAGCCGCCAAGATGGCTGAGTAGTTAGCGCAACTACCTTGTGTACACAAGGTTTAGGGTTTTAATCTCATCTCGGTCGCCTGTGTTTCATGAGCAAGAAACTCAAGCGACATTGCTCCAATCCAGGGGAACCCAATGGGTTGACTCAAATTGAAGTCACCAACTTTCAAAAATCGTAAAAATCAAATAAAAAAGATCCAACGGAACTGCAATGAAGCAGGTAGCTCGACGGCGGACTCATAATGAGCACAACGCATTCAGGCGTTGCTCCGCCCCAGCGAGGATAAAAATGAAACAAACAAAAACAGAAATATTCAGACCAGGAGGGCTACTTAAAAGTACGGAACCTTGAGTAGGTGAGTCTTGCTTCGATTGATTATTAACCTTCGAGTAAAATGTTTGCGTCAACTCGATTCCTGTGGAAAGGGTACAAATTTATGAACACATCTGCACAAAACACCAAGCTATAAATACGTTTCAGAGGACATCACAACAGCTGGACCAAACAGCAAGATCAGTATTGTGATGTAGTTACTACGAAAGCAACGCATTATGTGGAATACGACAATGAAGAGACTGTAACGTTTTTTGCTTTCTAGCTTTGTTTACAAGTTCCACAACTTTTCGATATCTCAAAAGCTTATAAAGCATCTTTTTTGTTTTTTAAAATGGTTTCCAAACATACCCATTGAAATTTCAACTAAACTTAAACTTCAAAAGTCTAAACTTCAAACCCATAAAAACGTTACTATTCCATCTTAAAAAAATACAACTGTGGGATTAGCATTGTAATTGTGATGCCATTTGTTTGACTTATGCACCTAGCTGGTAAGTTGAGTGTGTAGTGTATAAGGCTAAAACACATCTGAAAACCAGTATTAAAAAGCTCAATATGCCTTCCGTATCCTTTCAGACTTTGTGTCAAAAAATAATGCACATTTACGTTTATTGTAAAACACAAACCGACAGATGCTTCAGAAAGAGAGCAATTTAAAATCCATACACCCGCCTGTCAAGCTTCGTTTTTTTATTTTATATCAGTTCACACGCAGCAAGGCTTCAACGTAAGTATAATCGGCTTATACTTAGCTGACAATGTCCAAGACCGAAGGTTACCAAATATATGGAGATACTGCAAATAGAACTGTTCGTATTTAAATCACAACACACCTGTTCCTAATTTAACACGCGGTAAAAACAAATCAAATGAATATTTATATTTGCAGAGCAATTCATGCCAACATAGACCTTTGAGGAACATCATTGTTGTTTGAGATAAAAGAGAATCAACTAAAGATTGTTGTCACTCTGATAAAGTCAAATATCCGTGGCTGAAAAATAATGTAAAAATTTGCAAATCAATCAGTTCTCCGTTAATTATCACTTACCATACGAATTTTCTTCCTCGTAAGGAAAAGAAACGTTTTCATATTTGGAACCAGGTTTGTCGACTAAAAGAGCAAAGAAGCAAGTTAGTGACAAAAATAGTTTGTTTATTAAACCAAACCAACCTTCAGTAGCATAGATGTGCTCTCCTATCTCTACGTAGTTGTGTTCTGTTTCGGAAGATTCAACATTGCCCCTTGCTACATCTTGCTTGTCCTCATTTTGTGTGTTCATGTAAATAATATCTTGCTTTTTAGCTTCGCCTACAATGCCAAGCATTATTGTCAAAAACGCCATTGTACTTCTGCACATTCAAAGCTCAGAGAAGGTAAATTTGCTGTGTCAAGGGGTCAATACCAAATATGTCTAAAAATGAGATTTGTCATGAAAAAATCTTCTTTCTCATAAAACACACCTGTTTTTTCCAAAGTGTTTCTTTGGCGGCGGAAAAACACCGTAGCAATCACTATGGCAACGAGCACAATGGCCCCGACAACGCTTACTGCTATT
This sequence comes from Phallusia fumigata, assembly GCA_008931825.1. Taxonomy (NCBI): domain Eukaryota; kingdom Metazoa; phylum Chordata; class Ascidiacea; order Phlebobranchia; family Ascidiidae; genus Phallusia; species Phallusia fumigata. The sequence goes on along the minus strand of QXVZ01017750.1, from coordinate 7,286 downwards.
ATCACTGTTTGATCACCGCCGCTTGGTGGAGTTGGAGCAGTTGTTACAATGTCAACCTCTCCCGTCACGTGGATATAAGCAGTGAGCGTTGCTTCGGGAAAGGAACTCGATCTTAGGGTGAGTTCGTATTCCAGGTCGTCTTTAGATGTTTGCGTTGCATCCCGTTCGAACGCCTGAAGTAAAAGACGAGGCCTTTTGAAGTTTGCCTTGTTAGGAATATTTACATTGGTACAAATAGTTTTCAGTTGTGTTTTCCAAACCACTAATAGGTGTAGGCAACCCCTGGCAAGCGTGCCACGGTTGGTTCGCGAGGTGATTGATAATGACAAGAAAAGTGACAAGTTTATGCCCCAATGAATTTTTGACCCAAACTAAGTGATCGTATTGATTTCTGACGCTAAATACAGTACAACTGAAGCAACTAGCTACAGAAAGCATGTGTAAACTAGATTTTACATATTTAACGTAAAAACAGTGTCGTTAACATGACACGCGAATTCTTTAACGTTTTCACATAATTGGTAAACTGGCACATTGCGTTCAAAGTTCAAAATGTTGCCAACGCCCCACATAAAAAACGCAAGTAAAAAAAGGCTCTAGGCCAAAAAAATCTGAACTGCACGTACCATGTTAAAGTGAAATGTCTGTAATGTGATGTCATCGTAAGTAGTAATGCTACAAAATGGACAGAAAACTTCCGTACCTAATGATAATATACAAGGGCGTACGACTGTAAATAAAGCGTATTATATCTACATTCAGATGTGTTTTACCATTCACAGCCAATGTCCAAATATCAACGAAAGGATTAGAAGAAAATTGAAAGATACAAGTTCCGTTTTCTACATCACCATGACTACAATCGACAGCGTTGCTGTTTTGAGAAACTGGTTCAACTAAATCCAAAAACATTTACAAATACCATATATGGTGCAGTGCCTGCGAATTAACTCTTTTACACTTACATAAAACATCCAGTAGAGCAAAATTTTGAGTAGTTCCGAAATGGTTGACAGTAATGCAAGTGTAATTTCCCCAATCAAACCTTGTTAAGTTGTTTAACTTAAGAACAGGCCTATTTTGGTCAACTTCACGATCACTTGATGGAATTTCCCATGCAAATAACGTGTTTAGTTCATTTTGATATGGAAGACTGCAGTTTAAAGTTACGTCATCGCCAGCAAATATTTGTTCTGTGTCGTTCGAGCCGAATTGTATGTTCGGAATTCCTGTAAAAATAAGCCATAACATTTTAAGAGATAATTACTTTCACTTTTCACTTACTTTCATTTTCTTTCACTACAATTAGTTCTAGTGAAGGTGATTCCCCATCGCCATATGTATTTGCAGCAAAACAAGTAACTGATTGTTGTGAGCTGACGTGTTTTGTTATTTCGCAAGAGCTAAATGATTCAGAACTTTTGTTAGCAAATTGAAACGAGCAGTTTGCTTGTGGGTTGGCATCGCTCTCACAAAACAACGTCACATCTTGATTTCCATTTAGAAGTATTTGTGAACCGGTGTGAACGATGTTGGTAGATTCTTGTGGGGTTAATAGTACGTCATACGGTTTGTCTGTAAAATTGTGAAAAAGTAAAGAAATCCCACAGCACAGAGTGACTCACGAAATTAAACAAAAAACAGACACCGCTCTTTAAGAATCTTACATAGCACAGAAACGCCAACCATCGCGGATGAAGTTTGAAACAAGTCAGTTGTATCGCAAACATAATTTCCATTTCCAAAACGTGTGATGTTCTGTATGTTTAGAACTGGATTGCTGGAGGCAATGACGTTTGAAGGAGATATCCATTGAAAAGATGTGTTAAGTTCCTTTTGGTAATCGATGTTACAAATCAAAGACAAGGTCTGTCCTTCGATAACTGGTGCGTTGTGTTGGATACTTGCAGTTCCTATCAATAAATTAGTAAAAACGCAGTTTGGTTCTTGAGACACATTTTGCAACAAACTTACTTGATTCGACCACGAATATATCCTTTGTTTGACTTTCTTGAGATCCAGCACAATTTGAAACATGACACGTAACAAATCCTGATTGGTCAAAATATTGATTTGTGTCACATGAAGTTGAAAACACAGTTCCATTAAGTCTCCAGGTACAATTCGCTGGATCCACATCGCTTGTGCAATGGAGCGGAACGGTTTGAAAGGAATTGAGAAATATCATTGATCCTGACTTGATGACGTCATCCGAAGTGTCAACATTTACATTTACGTTTTCAGGTTTTGCTGGAAAGTATTTGTGAATTACAAAAATAGCAAGTTTTTTAGGTGTTCAATTTCAACTTACAAAACACGTTAATGGCTATGACATCAGATCTTCCACTTTCCGAGTATTTGTCTGTAAAGGGTGTTAAAGCTTGACAAAATATTTCTGTCCCATTATGTTGCCGTTGCAGAGACAGAAAAAACGTTTCGCCCTTGAATACATGTAAAAGTAATATTGCAAACCTTTGATATGTACCATACGAAAAAATACTAAACTTTTTTAACATTTGTAGATTCTTCACCAATAAAGAATTTTGTTGCATTTCCCTGTGGTAAAGAGTCATCGTATAAACATGACAAGCTCAATGTGTCGCCAACTGCATTACAAGACGTTGAGTTGTCTTGCAATATGACAATCGGGGCTGAAAAAAATAATGTAATTTAATGCACAATTTAAAATTAAACAAACAGGTAAAAGGAAGCAGGTGCGGGTGTAGTAAAAGACCAAAGGCTACAAATCCATATATCCTTCTTCAATTTGTATTTTTCTATTGTTTAATAAATGCGCCAGATATTAACTAAATAAATAGTGTTTGAGCTTTCGCTTGTACAATTGACAAACCTTTCCAGCATTGCAAACCATCCTGACCCAACCATTGAGCTGATTGTAAACAAACTGTTTCAGTGTTATTTAATTCCTCCGCGTTTGTGTAAAATAGGTTTCCATTATTTAGACAACCAAAGTTTCCTAATGAATTAAAGTTGAAACCAGATGATGATGTCACTATTACGTCATCATGCAATGTTTCATTGCAATCTGAAACGTTAATATTCTGTGAATTAACGCCTTCAACACAGGTGCGAAAATAAAAAATAATTTAGTTACCTTGGATGACTATGATGCCCTCACCTACACAATAGTTTCTGTCACATTTAGAATATAACTCCAAATTAATATTGTTAAAGGAATGATTCATTGGAATTGCTACTTCCAATGTTGTGACAACGCAACTTCCATTTTGGATCAAAGATGAATTAAATTCGTTATAGTTAAAGTCCCCCCGTTCCCAGTTTCCGTCGAATCTACTATGTATAGCGTAGTCTGAACCTCGTAAACCCCAATAGTCATCAGCTGGGTAGTTTACTATCCATAGCACCTCAATTATATCACAAATTTCGGCTGTATACAATACTCCTTTATATTGTGATGCCCATGTTGTGTAATTGGGTGAGACGTGAAAGACACAACTGCAATCTGAAAAAGATTTGCCAATCAGGAATAAAACTTACTTAACATTTGTTGTTATATCAATCTTAACTTAGAAACACATAACATGGAACTAAAGAGTAGCTTAATCAAAACATGACAACTTTCGACTCACTTGTAAGTGCAAATTTTCCAGTTGATATCACGAAACACGAAAACAACAATAAAACCCTGAAGCTCATGTTTGCAAACACGTTAATCTATGTTAAACAGCTGACTACCAAAAATGTTGTAATTATCTGCAAAATATACATTGCTTCAACATCGATAAAACCAAGCAATCTAACAAATTAACAATCCATCAAACATCTTTTTCTCTTTACAACGCCCGATGTGACACAAAGCTGACATGAATGATGTCTATTGATGGTGCTGAATAAACACTGGTGGTCTTGAATTAACCCACAAACCGAAAGTTGTAATTTCGTGACGTCATCGGTTGCGAAACGCGTTGGTTTAAATGTTTACGAGCAGTTTGTCAAAAATTGTTGCCAAATATATCTGTCGCTACAAATTATTACGCTACAATTATCTAAACGTTTTCTGGTTTATTACGAAATAAATGTAATGTATTTTGATCGTGTGATTACCATCTGTTGTGTTAAAAGCTAGATGTTACCTCTTGGCAACATAAGTTATTTCTGTTATTGATGCACTACAGCTACACATAGTGTAATTTCAAACAGCAGTATTTAACAAACGCTAATGCGTAAAAATCGATATTCGCTCAACTAATACGAAAGGAAAAGTGAGAATAAAGTTCTGGGAAATCAAATATTTTAAGGTTATAAACGTGTTTTATAATATTTGCATTTGCAAAGCGTCAGATAGGTTCGTACAATACAATTTGTGCGGTTCTGTTGCCTAGTAACAACGTAGTTTTAAACAGTTTTTTACGCAACGTTCGCCAGCATTGAAACTTTACTATGGAGAAAAGTATACGAATAAAGTCAAGTTGGTAAAACCTTTAACTACAAATGCACATGTAGGCTGCAAAAGCAGCATATTTGTTCTTTTCAGCATTTAGCTATTGGAAAAGACCTAATGTTATGGATAAAAATCTCCACATATGCATTTGTACGTCGCCAGCCAAATAAAACTTTAGTTTGCAGCATTTAAGGCATTATTTTGTACGTGTCAAAAACTTTGGTGCGAGGGCAAAAAAGGGCGAAAAACGAGAGGAAATGTGTGACGTAACAGACCGCGTTTGCAGGATTTCTCGCTTAAGTGCGACACCCTGCGGCAAATGTAGGAACTGCACAGCCGACATCCATGCAAAGTGACCGCTTGATAAATAGCTTAGTTTTGTTCAACGACACTGCGTTGGTTATGTGGTAAAGGCGGTTTGGTGTTTTGGGGCTAAAACGTAAGCATCAATACCTCGTCGTTTTTTTCAACATGGCAGCACGGGAAACGTTGAAACTCAAGTTGGCACCTATGTACAAAGTGTGAGGTCCCAGTTCAGTGCCGAGTGCCTAATCTGCGGGGTCTCATACCTCCAGGATTTGTGACCAGTAAGCTTGATAGGCAGTCCACATAACAGTAAGTTAAGTTGATTTGTATGAAACTTTAACCGAGACTTTATACAAGAAAATAAACACAAAGATGAGGAAATTTGCGACACACAGAACACAACAAATAAAATCTACATTCACAAGCTGACGATCACGATATAAATTTAAAACGGACACAGAGAAAGGGGGCAGCCTACATCTTGAAGTCATTCCACACCCGCAGACAGTGACGAGCGTGGGCTCTATACGAAGTGGTGATGACCAAGTACCCAACTCAGCACCAATCCGAAAAGAACCTGAAAGCAATATTTGGAGGACACAAATTCAGATGTTTGAATTAGTTCAGACTTGAAACAAAGTTACTTACGAAAGTAATTGCAATCACGGCTGTCCAATTCACAGTTGGTGCTGTAATTAAAAAGATTATTTCGTTATTTATCTATTTGCAAAGGGTAGGAAAGGAGGAACCTAAACAAACTCGGGTATAATCCTATAAAGTAAGTTTTTTTTAATCTTGTATTTTCCGAAATGTAATCTGTGTGCCTAAGTTTAAAATTTCAGAAAAAAAAACAATACAGCAACAAAATCCTTCGAGTTTTTACGAAAATTCAGTGTTTGGATATTCAAAAATCAAATGTTTTTTTATGTTCGTGACTTATAATATTTGTCCCACCACATAGGTTTATAATACGCAGTTATACCACATCTGCTTACAACAGCCCATTAAATTTAAAATGCAAAAGTAACTGCAAAATATATTTTAAATTTAAACTAAAATCAGCGGGTGCTTGCAAAAATACAGACCAGGAAGAAAACTTCCATCTTCGGGGCAGAATCGGTCAAGTGGAACGAATTTTACGTCACTTCCGGCAGAATGAAGGTTGTCTCTCAATATTTTCTGCGTTGAGCGGATTTCATTCTCTGTAGGGACGTGTTGATTTTCGAGTAGATTAGAAATACGTTTCTGGACTTCAGAGATTTGGGGCCGATCCTTGGGATTGGCTTCCCGACATTTATTCGCCTCTTCCTCCATTTCCACAACTAAATTGATACAACGCTCCTGCACAGCATCATGGAACACGGGCTGACGTCTTGTATCAGGGATCGGATGATCTTTTCTCAAAACCGCGTTCTTTATCTTTTCATCATGCTGCTGGCTTGGTACGCCATCAAGAACGTGAGCAAATGGCTGGAAGCGAAAAAATACGGTCTGGATGAAGATTCCCACACTGTAGACGTCAGTTTCCTTGCTCGGTCCCGATTCGAGGCTGAGAACTTCCGGTGAAGTTATAGAGGTTGTGGTGTACACGTCATCACGTGACACACAGTCGCCGCCAACATAAAACGCGCTTCCAAAATCCCCTATCTTGCATCGAAGATTTTGCGTGAGCAAAACATTTTCGCACTTCAGGTCGCCGTGGACTACGTGACCTCCTCCGGGAAGTTTGTGTAAGTGCGTCACACCCTTTGTGACGTCATGAACCAGTCGAAGACGCAACGGAAAGCTGATGCGAATATTCTGACCGAGTGTGCTATCGTTGGCGAACACTAACCTCGCAAGATCGCCAAACTGTAAGTACTCGGTGACAATCGCCATGTTGTCACGCCATCGTGTGAGGTCGAATATTTTCAATACATTATCGTGTTGCGCCAGTTGGAGCAATTTATACTCGCCCTGAACTCTGAACAAACAATAGGTTTAATCGGGAGAAACAAGTGAGTAACTATGGCAACGCCTGTATCTTATTCTTCTTATACTTGACGTAGCGTGGACAGTTTAATAGGTTCATCTTATTGTCCTAATTACCAGAAAAACGTACCTTTCTTGTGTATTAAGAAATCCGTCCGGCTGTTTTTTAAGACTGAAACATTTCAATGCAACTTCCTTGCTTTCCATTCGCCCGAGTCTTACACAGCCAAATTTCCCCTGGCCGAGAATTCCCCGTTTCCCCGTAACACAGTCAATTTTATTCGCTCGGCTTGCTGTTAACTAAAGGATCACAAAAGGACATTCTGGAGTCAAACAAAGTCTCTTGTTGTTAAAGCAGAAAAACTTTGATCCCCGCTATAATGGCAACTGGAGGTTACGATTTGTGCCAACAACTTTGTAGGCCTATCACTAATTTCTTCCGTATATTTTAATTGGTGTTATATTTTGAACCAAACGGTTTCCAGACTTTTCTTCTCTTAGCTTGAGTTCTGCTTGTACCTTGTGCACATCGTTCTTCTGTTTTGATTTAAATGTTTATTCAAATCGTGCGAAAACCTGACAGTTT
>QXVZ01017743.1:0-19288 GCA_008931825.1 Phallusia fumigata | reverse complement strand
GTCATGTTTGTGGGACTTCACAATACCCAGAACATGACAGAGTCTTATCTCCCTGGTACTTGCGCTGGTATTTTTGGCTTATCCCTTCCTGAAACTATTTACTTAGCTATGTTTCCAGCTAGCACGGCTGTACCTTGGTATAAGTAAGTGGTTGGTCTCTGACGCCGGTTTAAAAAATTAAGAAGGTAAATATTATGTGTGAAAAATAAAATATGTTTTCGAAATGGGAAATACCTTGCACGAAAGTGATCTCCACCGTACGTTTTTGCGTTTCCACAGAAATCCCTGGCTTGAATGCTGCCAGACAACTTGTCACCAACCTCAAGATTGTCAGAATTGGGAAATATTATGACTGATGACCTTGGGTCGGTTGTAAGTTTGATGTCGACAGGCCACTTAACAACACCTTGCTCGATTTTTCTAAGCAGATCGTCAACTTCAGGTAGGTAAGCTCTCCATTCCCGCGATCCAAACTGACTTTCAAGTTGTTTAAGCTGTGGGACTTTTACAAAGTCTGTTTTAGGTTGGTAAAAGACGGTTGCCAACGTTGGTGAGTAATCCATTTGAATTAATATCATCCCAAGTATTACGAAAATTGACATAACGACTAATGCATGAAACTTTTGGGAAGACATTTTTATGCTGACTTTAATTGTCAAAAGGGGAAAACTAAAAAAAGAAAACAGATAAAATGACGAAGCATTCAAAATCGTTTTGACTGGTAACTATTTTTTATAAGTGCGCTGACTATCTCAACTCAACAGTCTGTCTGATGCTAGTGGTCTTGACAGTCCGCAGCAGGGTGCAAATTAGCCTTAATTTTATAAATAACTGAATTTATCTTAAAGGCACTAGTGAACTATGGTATTAAACATGTAAGCAACCAAAAAAAGACAAAAAGAGAACAAAGTAGGTGCCGTTGGGTGTTTGGCAAGGTAAAATCTCCTACTTCCTAATAACTGAACTCACAAAATAAAAAAAGCGTAAATAAATCAATTAGGTTGTTTACGTCCTATATTGTAGCTTAACACATTTGGCAACTCTAGTTACACCAACATGTTGAAAGCTTTGGTTTGGGTAAACAAAATGTATATTTGCACTGCTGCTGGATATCAAACTGCCCCGCCCCTCTTTTTCTTCCTACTCGGTGATAAAATACAACTTGATATGGCATCCATATCAAAAAACCAGCGGTCTGTGCACATTTACCTGGGTTTATAACAAAATAGATTGATCACAAACCCACGTATATCCAGGCGGCAAGCTTATGTTGCCAAACATAATAAAAAATGGAAACAGGTACTACTACATATTACAACTAATGGGTTTCTCCTTTTTTCAACATCAGCTTTTAGCACTATAAACCTTTTAGAAGTACACACAATTTAAAAAAAGAAATATTTTATCTTTTAAGTTTCTTAAATACGTCTTGCACGTCGTCGACTTAAAGCTGCAACAAAACACTTCACTTCTGCACACTAGCTTCTCCGTTCACATGACTGGCCAACCGGGACGTTTTTGAGGCGTTTACCCAATAGAACGTCACAAAGTCAAACAAACCTTATGTCCTTGCTTTTTCTGCACACAAAATTAAGATGCTACTGTTGCGAACTTTATGCCTTTACTGGCGTTTTCGCTTTCATTCTTTTTTTTTGCTTTTTTATTTTTTTACATTGTTTATTTTCTGGTAGCAGGGATGTAATCTGATTTAACAACCTTATTCGTCTGGGATTTATTAATATGTAACGGGGTTGTTCGGTCCGGATTAGTTTTTCAGTTGGGCGATATTCTAATTTTTTTACATGAATCGTAACCCAGACTGATTGTGGAAACTATTTTTTCTACTCTGGCTGGTGTGGACAATAAACTGGGCAACCTAGTTTGTGAAATGTAAAGACAAACACTGTTTAAATGCTTCCTTTGTCTTTTCCTGTACAAGCAGTTTCGGTGCGGCGTGTTGGAACTTAGCAAAGACAACAAAGGGTTGGATTCAATACTACAGTCGCTTTGTAATCAAGCTTTATACCAGGGGTGGGCAAACGGCAGCCTGCGGAACCTTTTATTCTGGCCCGCCAGATGTTATCACAAAATACCCCATTTGCCTAGGACTTTAAGCTTTGTTTGATAAGAAATATGTTTGAAACAAAATATCATTTTTTAATGACTCACTTTTTCTTAATATGGATGACAGTGCGGTATGGTACGTGTTGGATTGTGCGTAACTCGTCCCAAAGGGCTCTGCCTGTTAATGATTTTCTCGTTGTGTACCGTACCGTGCTGCCATCCAAAGTTCTTGGATGTTTTTTTTTATTAATGCACTGCTGCCATTACATGTATTTTAATATACATGTACGCGGCCTTGCAAAATAGTATTTGTCGCCGCTTGGTTGGTCACTTATTCCATAGGCTCTAGCTAGTGTAGTATATTTATGACGTAACCTTACGCATGAGTGATTGTTTGTACGTAGCCCTTTTGTGAGTGACCACCTTGGAGGTCATTCGAGTTACGCGCGCGTGCTGTGCGGTTGTGCTATTTGCCATGGGTAATAAAACACTACATGGTGTCAGAAGTGGCGATTCAACGATGGAATTTGCAAGCAATAGACAGGAAATGGATTTCCAGAATGGTATGTGGCAGAAAATTTTCGAAAATGGCGACAAATGGTTGAATTAACATTTTCTGGTCCTTTATCGTCAAAGTCAAATGTGGAAAAATGTAGCTACCTCTTGCTTTACATCGGTCAAGATGGACGAGATATTTTTAATACATGGGAACTCGGCAACGATGAGCGAAAAAATCCCAAGGTAATTCTTGACAAATTTGGTGAATATTGCAAACCTAAGCGAAACGAAGAAACTTCGATACTAAGACAGTTGCTACAAAGCAAAGATTGGTGTTGGGGCACAGAACACGCAAACGCTTTTGACACAATAAAAAACAAGTTACCCAACCTGGTAAAGTACTGCAATTTTACGACCCTAAATTACCGTTGACAATTCAGGTTGATGCATCACAAGATGGTTTAGGCGCTGTTTTACTGCAAGACCATCGTCCTGCTGTCGAGTATGCCTCGCGAGCATTAAGTGAAACCGAACAAAAATATGCACAAACCGAAAAACAGATGTTAACAATAGTTTTTGGTTGCACTAAATTTCATCAGTATATTTATGGCAGAATCTTTTCCGTTGAATCTAATCATAAGCCATTAGAAATCCTTTTTAGAAAACCGATTTCGTCGGCGTCTGCCAGGCTTCAACGAATGATGATAAAGATTCAAGATTACGACTTTAAGGTGTTGTTCAAACCTGGAAAGGAAATTCCGATTGCAGATGTCCTATCACGAAATCACACCCAAAATAATGACGAATTCGACATGTACAATAATGATTTTCAAGTTAATGTTATAGATATGCCGCCAGGGGGATGTCATGATCTTGCGGAGTTTCGGCGTGCTCTTGAGGTGGATCCATGCATGCGAACCTTAAAGAGGTATATCCTTAAAGGCTGGCCAACTGTGCGAAGTTCGTGTACAAAGGAGACACGGGAATTTTGGGGATTTGGCGATGAACTGTCAGTAACTAAAGATATTTTGTTAAAGGTGAGAGAATTATAGTCCCTTGCTCTCTGACACAACTCATTAAAAAGCGGATCCACGATGGTCACATGGGAGTTGTAAAATGCACAGAAAAAGCAAGAGATTTGTATTTCTGGCCCAGAATGACGAATGACATTCGCGAATACGTAGCCAAATGTAAAGTCTGCCAACTGTTTCAAAATAAACACCCAAAGGAACCATTAGTCAGTCATACGATTCCTAGAAATCCACGGGAAAAAGTTGCTATGGATCTGTTTCAGTGGAATGGAAACGAATACGTAGTGGTTGTAGATTATTACAGCAAGTATTTTGAAGTTGTTTTGTTGACAAGTACCACCAGTTTATTTTTAATTTCTCATTTAAAATGAATATTTTCAAGGCATGGGATTCCAATGGTGATCATATCTGACAACGGCCCGCAGTTCAGCAGTCAACACTTTAAAGATTTTTGTACAAAATGGATTATACTCCATACAACATCAAGTCCACTATATCCACAATCAAACGGCTTAGCTGAGAGAACTGTTCGGACAGTTAAGCGGTTATTAGGCAAAGCTTTCAAGTCCAATAACGATCCATATTTAATTTTTTTTTACAATACAGGAATACACCAATCCGGAACGAAGGTTCGCCGGCACAACTGCTCACGTGAAGGAGATTGAGGGAACTAACACCTATGACGTCGAAGCATCTTGAGCCAAAGACTGTCCCCGTGTCGGTCGCACATCAAAATAAGCGTGAGACGATATCGGCAAAAGAAGTATTTTGACCGTGTTGCTCGGCCACTTCCGCCACTCCAGACTGGAGACAAAATTTATTACAGGCACAACAAGAAATTGGAACCGGCCACCGTTGTTAAAGCATCTACCCAACACCGCTCTTACATCATTAAGGACAAAAAGGGACGAAACACCTCTTAAAGTATGCAAATTTCTTGCAGATAACGAAAAATTCTGCTGTTCTGAAATTATTTGAACCGTTTTTTTCGTTGTATCATTTTAAGAAACTATACAGACAGCACGATAATACTGGAACATTGCGAAAGTAAAAAACAATATTGTCTGGGTAAATTACACGTCGATAAAAGTACATCACGTGAATAAAAACTAAAAATATTCTACACGATAAAGCGATATTGGTCGACGGCGGATTCAAAGCATAACGCGTAGGCCACTGACGCTTTACGCCCATAAACAATGGACACTTGTACTAAAAGTGTGACGATGCAGCCCATTGTGAACACAAAAGATTTCGTCCGTTTACAAAAACACAAGGTTCGTCCTTGTGGCAACAAAGCGATCACACACAAGCACTGTCAGGTTTGTAGCGTTGAACCAAAACGTTAGGGCTTAAATGGTTGCTTTACGCAAATGCAACGTGTGCACATGAAATGCCCATCTATGAAAAACACAGTTCTCAGCAAACAATAAGGACAGAGAAACAGAGAACAAGACGGATGAGACATATTTGTGACAATTGGTAATAAGCATGGAGTCCATAATAACATTAAACATCAATAAAGTGTCGAACTCACATTTGCATGTCATTCCTGAAATCTAAGCGCCGCCATAGAGAGCTGTAGCCTTTTTCGTTTTGCGTTTTCTGGTCTAAAAAAGCACTTGTGGTGAGAACGTTACATCTGTTGTTGCNTCTAAGCGCCGCCATAGAGAGCTGTAGCCTTTTTCGTTTTGCGTTTTCTGGTCTAAAAAAGCACTTGTGGTGAGAACGTTACATCTGTTGTTGCGGGTATAGGGCTGTAAGTGGTAAGCTTTTTAATTAAAAATGAAACAACAGGCCAGCACTAAAAGCCCGAATTAACCAGTCAGATATTGCAAGTGTTACATCTCATGTTTCGTAGTGGTGTACATCAACAAAGTAGCCTCTCTGTCAGAATAAGTTTAGCGCTAAAGAGCGCAAAGAATTGAGAACGTTCCAAGGCCCGAATGCGATTCGCTTGAAAAATGTTTGCGTCAAAACAGCATTTTATGTCTGGCGAACAACCATTCCAAACCGGCAGTTCAAACATTTTCAAACAGCGGTGAATTTTTTTACATGGCATTGATTAGTTCAACAGGCATGCTAAGCTCAGTTGTTGATATGGCATGTTGTTCTTTGATTCTATTTTTCTGATGGCATAAGGGCACGCATTGATTGGATATGTGAAACCGTTATTTAATGTTTCCGCGTGTACAAGATTTGTTGGTGGGATAGTTTCTCATGTGGTTAAGTAAAAACATTGTAGACTTCTTTCCTGAACGATACTATAACGATACTTCAAAGTGAAAATATATTTCACTTTTCTTCCCAGCCGGTTTTTCAAAATTCTTTTTGCAAAAAAACGTTGAGCCGCCAATAGGTTCTGTCTAAATTGGACAACATTTTAACATTTGTTGATGTAGCCATGATATGTACTGTGTTTAGCCCTGTGGTTTCTCACTGCCGTGACGCGAGAACCCTCTCCCATGCCACGGCGCATTGGAGCGGCACGACAACTATGAATAGAAACCTGATTCCTCGTGCTGTACACGCGGGCTGCCCAAGCTGGGGTTGTGACACTACAGGGTGTAGCAGGACAATTTTTTAAGGTCTCGAGTTCGCTAATTTAACACTAACTAAACTGTACTCGGACTTTTGACTGCCAAAACAACACTCAAAGTTTAAATGCAGATAATCTCGTACCTCGTGAAAATACGCAATAGAAGCAGACAGCGAAAAAATGAACGCCTAATGGCTGTGACGCAGCTGGATATTTTTGGTTGTTTCGTTACTTTAGGGTTTTTTGATGTGCTGTAAAAGTGTGTCAGGTTACTCATTAAATTGTGCAGTTGGGTGGAGTGTAGGCTACTAGATAAAAAGATTAAATGACACTGAGAGAATGGCCTTATACTAGCATGTATGTTATCAACTAATTATCGCTGTCAATCGCGGGGGGTTGCGGAAATTGTTGTTAAATTAGAAGGGACCGCACTACAGCATAGTATGGTGGCACGTTTTCTTCAAGTGTGCCCATTTGTTTTTTTTTAATCACGCGAATGACGATGTATTAGGTTATTGATTAGTTCATTGCTGTATCTCTAGTGTCAAATGATATAGTGTATTTAAATGTATGTTTCTAGCTTTCTGGCCTGTTGTGTAAAAACGCTGTGGGCCTTTTTTAGTATTTGCTGGACTGCGACGTCATTATGTCAACAAATTATCCACGCAATGTATGCACTGTCTCGTAGCGCTCAACATGTGCTTATATTTTAGTGTGGATTAGACAAACTGTACCACCATTACATTTATGTACAGGGAAAACAGTGCTCGCATTATTGTGTGTTAATTTCGTTCCGCAAGTCTGGCTTTGAGTTAGCCAACAGTGAAAACGCTGGGTATAGAAATCCCGCGTTATTCATTCAGGCTGTTTTCTATTTAAAGCAAAGGCCTTTACATTTGATTCAGCTGGTTGGTAATGTAGATGTGGGTTTGTGTGCGCTTATGCAACAAATCAACTGGTAGGGTCCAAGGTACATGAAGCTAGGTATGCCAAGTCTTCTATTCCTACTTTTAGGATATGTATGCTTCGCCACAGAAGTAATCAGAAATCATCAGTTTTGAGTATCAATCAGCACTTTTGAAATAATACAACAGTACAATTACAATTAGTTAATGGAGTGGACAAAGGGCAAGTCTTGTTTGTCATTAATATTGAAATGCAGGTTTTGCATCCCAATGTGCTCTGTGTGAATATTTTTCGCCTAAAAAATGCACCATTACAGTTCCATTAGTCAGTGCTATTATTTCAATCACCTATTCACAAATATAAACAGATGCATGACTTTATTTCAATGCAATACAAATAAAATCTAACTTATTTAAGCCAGTAATGCAGCGCACCAGGCGGTTACAATGTGGCGTTTAGTTTTCTAGGAGATTTATATTTGTCGTGGCTTTCTTTCGGGCGTTAAACGTTTACATCTGAATTTGGCCTCAGCGACCACCTAATAAATGGTTAAAATCTTTGATGGTCGGTTATGAGACCACCAAAATCACCAAAATCACCAAGGTCAGTTATGTCTTTTTCAAACATGCTTGTGACTTAAACATAGAATACAAAGCAAACTTGTTGTGCCAATGCAGAAGAACAAACTATGTTACTTATCGCTGCCTCATTGTTTACATAGTTTAACGTTCGGTTTTTGCAGAATCCGTGGGTGCCAAAGCTACGGAAACAGTTCTCTCAGTTAACTTCCCAAAAGTTTCCCCAGTTAATTGTCATCGCTGAGTGCAAATGAAAAGCGTTTGCGTGACCCTTCGACTAAACTGTTGCTGATGCGTGTGTATCAGATTGCATAAAAGGCGCGCTCACACGTAAAACGTTGTATTGCACGTAGATAACCGGTCGCGGTTGCTGCGCAATGTCGCATCTGGCGAATGTAAAGAGGCACAGGTTTAAAACACAAATCACTCTGTGTTGGACTTCATAAAGTCAGATATCTAGTGACAATAACGTTAACAGAAACCAATACTATTTAGCTTTCCACCGAATAAAACTATTAAGTTTGACTAATGTGATTGTTTAAGACAGTCTATTTTTTATGATCGACAATCACGAACGTCAGGCCTTTTTCATCGACCATCGCCAATTTTCAGAGTCTTCAAGTCAGCCAGGACTTAAAACATATTTGCAAACACTTGGAGTTGTGTCGGTCAGCTTAGTGAGGTGGTTAGTAAAACTTTCATGTTAATCATGGTAAGGTTTGGCTTTTAATTTGCTGTCTTGCTTTTTCTACAATAAAACAACGTCATTTAGTTTTGGAAACATGTATACCACATGAAGTTGGCAACTTAAAT
This sequence comes from Phallusia fumigata, assembly GCA_008931825.1. Classification (NCBI taxonomy): domain Eukaryota; kingdom Metazoa; phylum Chordata; class Ascidiacea; order Phlebobranchia; family Ascidiidae; genus Phallusia; species Phallusia fumigata. Next base: position 10,859 of record QXVZ01017743.1, on the reverse strand, counting down.
AAAACAATCCGTCCTCCTTATAGTCATTGTCCATTACATTTATGATTTTTCGCCGGACTACTTGACGCCTGTTGTTCAAACTATTAAAAAATCTTTGAATGAGAGCAATTCGCTCACAGCAGTGGTTCCCTAAAGCACAGGCACATCCATTTGCTCTTTCAGGTTGGGAGCCACTGCCCCAAACCAGCGCCTTTATTTGTATTCGCGGCCAACTCAGAGATCTTTGTTCTACCGTGTAGCACTAGTTCAACATTGTTAACTCTAGAAGTTTCAAGTGGATAAATGTCTGTGGCAAATAAGTTTGGACGCACGAAGTAAGTAAATTAGTTATTGGAAACTCGGTTTAAGAAGTCTTGTGTGCGGCTTTGCATGGTCTGATGTAAAAAATGTTTTATCGCCGTTTTCTGTTTTTTAACGGGGTGTTTTGAAAAGGTATTAGATTGGGGGATTTGCACTTTGCATAATTTGTGGCTTATTTTCCTTTCTACAGTTTTGTAAACAGCACAAGCATGTTACAGTTTTATAAGGGCTGTTCGAGTGATGTGGTGCCAGAGTCCGAACGTTGCCTGCACGCCATTTCCTTCTTCAGGAAATATGATCGTTAATCAGCTTGGCACCGGAAAGCTCGTTAATTCAAACTGGCTCTGTAAAAAACAGCCAGATAAAACTCATCCTGGTCACATCGGTTTTTGATATCCACGGTAACAATATATCAGGCTGTTTGATGCCCGCTTCAGTGGCCTGATTGCACGGTGTCAGGGAGATTTGCCATTATTTAGATCGGAAAAGTGCAAAACAATACTAATGCGTATTGCCAATTTATATTCAATTTAGGAGTTGGAATCCTAAAGCACGCGTAGAGAACTTGGTATGCAGTTGCTTCTTGAAATGCGGTGATCAGAAAATCTTCAATTTGGCCCAATAGAAATCTTCAATTTGGCCCAAAATAGGAAAAAAGATATACCTTGTTTTATACCAAGGCTTATTACATCTTCTTGTAATTAAAGCTGTATAAACGTAGAAATAAAAAAAAATAAACCAATATAAAACGCGGTTTCATTCACCCCTGACCTTGACCGATGCGCATCTTTATTAGGTTTTGAAGTTTTAAATGTGACTCATTCATAAATCTTATCGAAAGTCAAACAAAAACACAGAAACTCGTCCATTGTGTGATGCAGGTCAACTAGAAAATGACCCGTCGAAAATTTTGCTTGTTTGGAATTTTGGGTAGTATTTTCTTGTTGGGGTTGACTTGGTTTCGCTGGGAGAGTATTCAGACGCTATCAGTTTTCCATCACAAATTTCAACACCAGACATCAACAACTTTGACCGTCAAACCCCTGCAACAGTCGTCAGCAGTATTCAGCAGTGAAGCTGAACAACAGAAATCAACGATTTTGACCCAAAAACCTTCCCGAGGGACTTTCGAAGATTTAACAAAACCAAAAATAAATTTCGTGGAGGTTCCGCGTTTAAAGGAACTCGAAAATCAGTTTGGATCTCGGGAATGGAGAACATACTTACCTGAAGTTGACGATCTGCTTGCAAAAATTGAGCAAGGTGTTATTAAGTGGCCTGTCGACATCAAACTTACAACAGACCCAAGGTCATCAGTCATAATATTGCCCANCGGACACATAAACTCTTGGGAAATGACGACAATTGTTCCACAATATGATGTCCATGCCAGCGTGAAAGATGTAACCAATTTTATGAGTTTGTTTCTATCCTACATGTACTAACAAAGCCTAACAATCTTTGTTTTTATTTTCACATTGCGTTTGCTTTTTACAGTGTTTCCAAACCTCTTTTATGCAAAGTTGTTTTGTTACATGTCTATCCAGTTAAAAATTGTGCTAACTTAATTTTGTCAATATGAAGCCTATGACCGTATTTACAATTAAGTCGCTTTAGTTATTTGCAATTTTTCACTGTATAATTACTATTGAACATTGTGCAAAATTTGCTGAATCTAAGTGTCACAATGACGCACAGCACGGCACTTAGAATCAAGATATGTAAACGACCATGCGTACAAACAATTAAAAAATTTAATTGTGCCATTTTCTTGGTTTACCCTTGCAATAATATGATGCCGTAAAACCATTTTCTTTAGTCAAAGTTACTGTGGTGTATATATATGACGCATGCAAAAATGCGTGTGGTTTTTGCTTCGATGTACATGCGGGGATTGAGTTGCTAGAAATAAGCCACCAAACCGTATGCGAGCTCAGCTAAGACACTACGACTTTTGCCTGCAGTAGGGAGAAGCTTTTACAGGTGAGGCTCGGGGGCACATTTAGTCCTTGCTTCTCACTCCTCTGATCGACGGCCAGGCTTCGCTCCACCGCTGGATTGCCTGAATTTAGAATAAGATTAGGGTTGTGAAGGTGTTTAAAATCGTGTAGGCCGTTCAGGACAGGTTAACATCGAAAAAATCCACGCATTGTCCACATATTTTGCCAATCCTCACTCTGTTTTTGGTTCTTAACCTTTTTGGATGGAAAATATGTTAAATAAATCAATAAAATGCTATATCCATCTGCAGCCAAACCAAAAAAGCTTGATGGTCAAAATTGGCAGTGGTCGTAACAACGTTACTTCCGATCGTGGGACGACCGACTGTGTCTGACGAATGTGCTTGTTAATCATAAGACAGTCAGACCTCCTTTGATCGACGATCACGAAATTCAGGCTTTGTCATCGACCATTGACAATTTTCAGACACTCAACATCTACCTGGCCTTAAAATATATTTGGAAACACTGCCGTTGAAGTCAGACTGTTAGTCAAACTCCCAAATCATACGTTAATTCTCTTTCTATGCCTATTGCTGTCACTACAAAAAAAACAACATCGTATAGTGCTGCAAACATGTAACAAGTTTAAAAACAAAGATAAATAAGTTGTCATTTGAAATGCAACAATACGCCCTGGATATATTTATTGTTCATTAAAGTTTATCGACAAGTAAAAAATATTTTTTCCGCACTAACTTCGTGGCTGCCGAAATTCCTCGAGGCCCCTTCGTGACGTTTCAGGGTTGGGAACTACAGCTTTAGGCTCACGCCGTTATTTGTATTCGCGACTAACTGAGGGATCTTTTTTTTACTGTGTAGCGCTGGTTCAACATTGTAAACCCAGGTAGGTAAACATATGTGGCCATTTGGTATGGACGCACGAAGTAAGTGAACAGTTTGTTGGAAATCCGGTTTGCAAAAGCCTTGTGTGCCGCTTTGCATGATCAGACGTAAAAAATCTTTCATCGCCGTTTTCGGTTTTCCGAGACTAGGGATGGATATTTGATTTCCCTGTAATTAAGTTGAGTTGAGTTGAGTTTAGTTGAGCTGAGTTTATTTTGCTCGGTGAAAGAAAGCATAGCAACACAATAGGACTAAATCAATCACCAGGCCGGTAATAGCTGCGCAACGTAAAAACGTTATGAGGCGCAAAAATGTTATGGGCACACTTTGTGGATCAAGTTCGAATGCGCTCCAGCTACATCGTAATTATAAGGCGTTATGTGACGGGGCTCACAAGAGAGTGAGTTTAGCTCAATATGAGAAACACGACTGGGGGGTGACGTTGGTGGAACCAGTCGAGGGGGCCTTAAAGCTAACCACCCGTGGTATTTCTTGTTACATTTATTTGAAACAGCACAAGGGTGTTACAATTACAAGGGCTGTTCGAGTAATGTGATGCTGGAGGCTAAACGCTAAAAGGAATAATACCCTCCCATCATTTCCTTCTTCGGGAAATATCAGCATTAAGCAGCTCGGTGCGGTGAGCTCGTCAATTCATTCAGGCCTTGTAAGAAGCAGGCAGACCACACACATACTGGGTCACATCAGTTTTTCAAATATCCATGAGTTGAATTGATTTGAGTTGTTGTTAGTTTACCTCGCTTGGTGAATGAAGCAGCAGCGACACAATTACACTGAAACAATGACCAAGCCGGAAAAGCTGGTAACAATACAGGTTTNGAATTGATTTGAGTTGTTGTTAGTTTACCTCGCTTGGTGAATGAAGCAGCAGCGACACAATTACACTGAAACAATGACCAAGCCGGAAAAGCTGGTAACAATATAGGTTTTGTGCTGCCTGGTTTGTTAGCCGAGTCAAGAAAAGAGATTGCGTGATGTTTGTATGTTGTCAACATTAATTCGTGGGTTGGATCGCAACATGCGGTTTAATACTGATGTATATTTATTTTTGCAGTTGGAAGCTTGGTACGCAAAAGATGTTTGGAAAAAAATACCATAAAATCGGTTTTTTAATTAATATGCGTATTCAGTTGTTTATTGGGTGTCTGTTAATATTATTTTATGATTATCAATCAAAACTTTTTTAAACGTTATTGTAAGGTTTGACTGTAGCGCGTACGCGGTGTAGAATATAAAATTCAGAGTCTTCAAAGAAACAAAATTCAAACTAAATTTGGATTTTTTTGTGTTGTGCGGCACGTGATGGTGCAAATGCACTAGTCTGTCAGCATTATTTCTCTTCAATTAAAATTACTAATGCTTCAGAACACGGTAACGAAGATATAAACATATTTTGTTTTAAGAGTTAACACATCTTTTCCAATAAGCTGTATAGGCATGTAACAAATGATTAAAAATGTTACCCAGATTTGAACTGCAGTTTNGTGCTAACCAAGCCTAACATACTTTGTTTTTTATTTTTATTCTAACTGCGTCTGCTTTAGCACGCGTTTTCCAAACCTCTGTTTTTAGTTTTTTGTTACAGATCTGGCCAGTTAAAATGGTTCTTAATTTGTTTTTGGCTATGACAGGTACTGGTTACCAGCAAAATTTTAACCAGAGCTGCAATTGACTCGATTTAAAGTAATTAACAATGTCGTATCAGTTGCTGTGGGATGGATTAATAGCTATTGTTCTAAATTAAATCCGAATCTGTGGCGGATTTGGGGTATTTTTCGTCTCAAGACCGTCAAAGCCTATGACTCTAGTCACAATTAAGTCACTGTTTGGCCGATCGTTGCGATTGCGGTATTTCGGTCCCTCGCGCTTTAATTTGTTTGCACACTTCTCACTGTTAATTATTGCATTAACTTTTTGGTATCTAGAGTCAAGAAAGTAAAGCTACAGTATATGGAAATATATTTTTTTTAAATAATCAACTTTGTCTATGATTGTATTGGCAAAAATTTTTGCAAATTACTACAACCATCTGGTTAGGCCTGTAGATTTTTAGAACTGCCCTTTCCATTTGCCGCTTCTCCTCTCCTCTTAATTTGGCCCAAAGGCTTGGCACCACCGCTGAATTACATTGGGCTGGATAAACTTAGGGTTGCCATGGTATTTGAAAACATATTTGCTGGACTGTTCTGGACACTATAACATAAAAAAAATCGCGCAAAAAAAATTCTTCTTTATAGCACTCAAATCCTATTTTGGTGTTGTGCCTTTTTCTGGTGGAAAGATGTCGAATAAATAAAATGTAAACTATATTGCATTTGTTCGACTTTATCATAGTGGTTGAAGCAGATAAAGGGTACCCTGTTCGTGTTAATCGTGTTTTACAATTATGCGTGACATGATACCGTGGACTTGTCTTGCAGTCACCAGGCGATATTTCCTGCCTGGCGAAAATAACTCGTCAATCTTCCTCTCTGTCCTTACCAGACCTATAGTGTTTTCAGCTAACATTCGTAAATGCGCCTTTGTTTGGTGCAAAGCATAATATATATCATAGGGGCAATCGCCTAAAGCAGGCGTTCTGAATCGCTATTGCGACATACTTATATCCAAGTCTTTGTAAGCCAGCAGACCTGCGAAAACTGAACATCCAATGAGTGGCTGTCTCAAATATCAGCAAACTAAAGAAGTGCTACCGGTTATATAATGGCGCAAGCTTACAACTGCAAACTTTTGTAGAGTTGTGGTTTCGAATCATGCAATTTAAGACTGTCGCTTTATTAAATTACGGTGACAGACACTGGTTCAACGGCCAGTTCCGGTATTATGTGTCTTTACCCAAGCGTAAAACTATTACCTGTGAGTGGGTTAAGTTTCAGATGTTAAACTCAGCGTACGACTTTTTGTTCACAGCGCGCGAACGCAAATAGGAAAATAACACAAGAAGGGTAAATTGTCTAATTAAAGCCACAAATGATAACGTTATTTTAATAACTTGGATGAGCCAGAGATTGCAAGGCAGTCAAACGGGAAAAGTATGTTTTTCAGTGATTGCAAAATAATATTTTAGCTTTTTCCAGAATATTGCATGCCTCTTGCAACCGCTGTGGACGCTGTTTTCTGTTTCAATACCCGTGGTTATAAACTTACAGACCTTTTCCTTCCTTGGGTTAAATTTTGAGCAAAAGTTTACCAGCTGAACAGTTTGAGTTACCAAAAAAATCTTGTATCCCCCATGCGCGACTGTTGCCTATTATAGAACCCCGCGTATTTTAGTAAGTTTGTCCTTGAGTCAGATAATTTTAAGATTGGTTGTCACAACTAACTGGACTACTTTATTGGTGAAGGTCTAGTTTTTTGATGACGACATACCGTCGTTTGTGCAAGCTTAATACAATCTCTTTTGTGACGTCTGGAATGACAAAAACCGCTTTGCCTTCTGTACAGTTGTTTTAAGAATTAGGCACTGTTATTTATTCAATTTCGTTAATCCGGATACCCCGCTAAACACTTCTTTGTGACGAAGCAAGTAGTCCGGATATACAAGGTGTTGCTGTATTTAAAAACGTAGGTCTACATAAGAATATGTACACAGACATACATTGGCGTTTTTACACTCGTTACGTTGATTTGTTGTGAATACAAAATATGGATCTGGCAGTTTATGGGGCAAAAATCGATATTTACTCGAAGAAATAATTAATGTAGGTTTTTTGTTACCATTTCATTAAGAATTCCACATCAACTAGGAAATGTTGGCACAAAAGTTTTTGTTTTGCTGAGCTTCAGTTTGGATCTCGGGAATGAAAAGCTTATATTGCCCGAAGTTGACGATCGGCTTACAAAAATCGAAAAGGATGTTGTCAAATGGCCTGTCGAAATAAAACTTACAACCGACCCAAAGTCATTAGGCATAATATTTCTAGTTCTGACAACCTCTATGTTGGTGACAAGTTGTCTGGCAGCATACAAGCCAGGGATTTCTACGGTAATAGAAAAAGACACGGCGGGGATCATTTCGTGCAAGGTATTGTTTTTTGTAGTTTTTTAGTTCTTTTAAAGTTTGAAAATCTTGAACTAAATAAATTTCGAACCGATGTAGTATTTGTGCGCTGCTAGGTTGGTGAAATCTTGTTAGACTATTTACAACAAAAACAAAACTTAACAAAGAAACAGCAATTCATTCACCAAAGCTAACACAAGGTGCAGCAGCACCAGCTCTAAACGTTGTGCTTTCGGTCGATTTTTGCTTGATCAGTATTACGCTCTTTGATTACCATGTTGGTTTGTTTGAACTGTAATGTCCTATTCCACGAAATAAACACATATCGAAAAAGTTTGGGCCTACTGATTTCCACATCCTGATTTTTTCGTCGCATTTAAATCCAATGAAAAACGATTTATATGTGACATTGTAATGACATCACAAACAATTGTGACATCACAATAACATCATCAAATCACTAAATCCAAAATTAGACGGCTACATTTTGTAAGTACTATGGAGTTTAGCCTATCATTACATTTTTACCTTTAAACGCATTTATTTTACTCAGAAAAACAAACATGGCATACGTATAAGCAGACATAATTTGCAGCAAGGTTACCCTCAGTGGCCCACCTACATTTTTGCGCCCCTTATTGATCACTTGTAGATAGCAAAAAAACTAAACACCACATAAAATACACAGAGTAAGTTTTACCTCCAATTTTAGGTGCTTATCCAATTTTTCAGTTTCGTACGTGTTTTTTACTCTGTTTTTCTGCCGATTCCGTTTTACTAAATAAACCCTTTAAAAACTGGTGCTCTGCACCCAAGAAAAAAATGTTACCGCTCTTTTCAGCAATGGGGCATCTATTTGCGATTATTCCCGACCAGAGCATGGAATTACGTTGAGCTGCGAAAAGCCAAACAATACATGTCCCAAAATCATCCCCATGTTTCAAATCACAAAAAACGTCGGCGGTGTTCTCGGCAGAGAGCCCTTGCTCCAGAAAATGCAACGTGCCAAGAAGAGTTAAAGAACTCCGGAAAAAAGTTCTTTGTAAACGGTAACGTTGAAGACACAACGAAGAATATGAAGCGCTTTGCCTTAGGAAGAAATAATATGCCAAGTGAATATTATTACAAACGTACGGCGGCCCACAAGTACAATTCAACAATATTTTTGCAAACATTTTTTTTCAGTGCAAACATTGTTTTTCGATGCAAACATTTTGTTTTCAGTGCAACAATTTTATTTGCAGACAATTTTTTTAAGTGCGAACATTTTTTTTCAGTTCAACAATTTTTTTGCAGAATTCTTTTGTGCCTTATACGGCGTATCAAAAATGGCAAATTACTATGTACTTCTTGCGCAATTCTGTACTCGGTAGCTGTCAGCATCAGCGCCGGCCCAAGTAACATATTAAAACGATGTGACGCGTTATTTATTACAGTATGTACTAAGCGCAGGCATCAAAGCTTCGAATTTTTGCACCTAGAAACGGGCGATACTCGCTTAACCAATTTGTACTCGAAACTATTAATCGCCTTGACACATTCTTTACACCCACTAAAACTTGAAAAACATACGTTTCAAAGTCTCTGTACGGCAGGGTTGGATATATGAAAAAAATACGGTTTCTTCATTTGTTAAATACACCATTGGTTTAAGTATATTTTTAATGAAAATAAAGTCCAAACAGACTAATAAAGTAACGGCAGGTGTAGCTTTATGGGTCGAAAACTGTTGGCATAACGGGAGTGGGACTAGAAAGGCTCATAAACGTAGTAGGCTTTTAAGTTTGTGGACTGTCGGAAAATATGACACACTGACCAAGGAACTGCAGCATCGACGCAAACCAGATTTCTGCGTTACAAAGGGTTTTGACAAAGGGAACAAAGGTCATTGTGGTGCGTCAGTTTCATGACCAGTGACGTACGGGTACTTCATTTTAAAAAGAAACTGTTCAATGTGGATTTGGTTTTGATTTATTAACCAAAGCCCCATCCCCCCCCCCCACCCCAACCTCAAACTTAGTGCCTGTAGTATTTCCGACAATCCGCANAACTGTTCAATGTGGATTTGGTTTTGATTTATTAACCAAAGCCCCATTCCTAGCCACGACCCCAACCTCAAACTTAGTGCCTGTAGTATTTCCGACAATCCGCAAATCAAAGAGATAACTATGTTTATTAGATTTTCTACTCTCACCCCCACCTTACTAGTACTAACCGTTAGGCGTCAGCGTAAATGGTTTGATTATGTTACGGGGACCGCTAATTACTTGGGCCGATGCTGTCAGCTTTCGCGTACCATATTGCGCAAGAAGTAGTTATTTGCTATTTTTGATACGCCGTATAAGGTACAAAATAATTGTCTGCAAAAACATTGTTGAACTGAATAAAAGATGTTTGCACAAAAAATTGTCTGCAAAAAAAATGTTGCACTAAAAAAAATGTTTGCACTAAAAAAACCGTCTGCAAAAAAGTTGTTGTCCTGGAAAAAAAATGTTTGCACTAAAAAAAATGCTTGTACCAAAAAAAACAATGTTTGCACTGAAAAAAAATGTTTGCAAAAAATTTGTTGAATTGTACTTGTGGGCCACCGCACAAACGCGAGTGGACTTCGCTGCTTTGCGACAACAAATACAAAAATTTGAAGCAAGCTGGGGAATGTTTACAACATAAATCAGTTTATCTCATTGGTGACTCCACCATGGGACAATGGTATTTAACTTGCTAGGTGGTTCTATGTATTACCTGTATTGACTCGCTAGGTGGTTCTAAGGGGAGTTATTGATCGATGCTCTGGAATGGATCTAACATTGCGAAAGACATCGACATTTACTAGGGCACACAGCGACACAACCCAGGTCCTCCAATTAGTCGACCGTCTGCAATATTTCAACGAACTGCTGGCATTAAGAATACGCTAGTTGATTTGCACAAACGCCTTCCAAATGTTAACATATCCTCGCGGAGCTGTTCGCTTCACCAAAAGTTTTCAAGGTCCACTAAGCGAGTGGTTGTACATGAGGGCAGATCGGACACTACGGCGCTAATTAAAGCAATTAAAGAATTTGTCTATCAATTTCTTTCTTTTTTTCTTACATTTGCTGATAAAAACCAACACTAAGTGTTGTACAATCTGTACTTAGGAATCAATCTATCTTGTTGACTAGCTAACGGGGAATTTTAATCAGCCCCGAGTGAAACAAATCACGTGAAATGTCAAAATGCTTGACGGGCCGCGCAAAAAGATTTGGAGGGCCGTGTATTTCAGATCCCTGGTCTAAACGCTAAAAGAAATATTACCCTCGCATCTTTTCCTTCTTCGGGAAATATCAATGTTAAGCGACTCGGTGCGGTGAGCTCGTTAATTCATTCGGGCGCTGTAAGAAGCAGGCAGATCACAGTTTTTCAAATATCCATGAGCTGAATTAATTTGATTGCTTGAAATCGTTGCGGCGCAATTGCACTGAAATAATCACCAAGCCGAAAAAAGCTGGTAATAATGCAGTTTTTGCTGTCCGGTTCAGCAGCTAGTTAGGGGAAAGAGATTGCGTGATGTTTGGAAGTTGTCATCCCGTGGATCGGATCGCAACATGGGGTTTCACAAGGATCTGACGAAAGCAAGCGAATGCTTATGTCCCAAATCTGTTTATTACATCGGCGACTCAACTATGAGACAATGGTACCATAAGTCCAGC
>QXVZ01017736.1:0-12409 GCA_008931825.1 Phallusia fumigata | reverse complement strand
CACGGTAAACGCTAAATTGTCTTCTTTATCCTTATTTTTGATGACAAACAATCAACTTCCCGAATAAACTCGTTGTTGGGTGCAAGATTGGTTTAAAAACAAACTTTAATTTTACAAACGCCTTTCCAAAAAGCAAAAAGCCGGCTTTTCCAAAGCAATGCAAACTGGCATGTGAAAATCACTCATCTGTGACGAACCGCGTGCACAGTTCGCTTTTCCCACGCGGTGGTACACCAGGCTTAAAGCAGGGGCAAAAATCGGCCAGAAGTAAAAAACATAAATCTAAATAATTTGCACAATATGCAATTTGCTTTCGACAAAATATCAAAAACGAATTGTTTGTTTTACAATACTTTATCGACGTGCTTTTGACCAATGTTGGCTCAAGTCACAATTAAAATATTTTTTGATTTACAAAAAATAAATCGATTTGGTAGTTGTATGCTTCCAGTTCAGTTCAGTTTCAGTTTATTTTTGTTTCGAGATGAAAAGAAAAAAAACTACGAGCTTTCACATAACAATGTAATTCCAACACAATGAAATACTGTAGAGGTTTTTCCTGATCAACTCTATCAAAAAGTAAATTGTTTAGTTAATGANTGTTGGCTCAAGTCACAATTAAAATATTTTTTGATTTACAAAAAATAAATCGATTTGGTAGTTGTATGCTTCCAGTTCAGTTCAGTTTCAGTTTATTTTTGTTTCGAGATGAAAAGAAAAAAAACTACGAGCTTTCACATAACAATGTAATTCCAACACAATGAAATACTGTAGAGGTTTTTCCTGATCAACTCTATCAAAAAGTAAATTGTTTAGTTAATGACATTGACACACAAAATTGTTTGAACCTTTCCATTCGCTTTTTGTGACAAAAAATCACGACTCAAAAAAGTTCTTACATTAGAAAGTCAAAGCGATAATAATCAATATATTCTTGTTTATAAGACTAGAAGCACTTGGTTCCCCGTACCCGCATCACTGAACTGTGCACGAATAAACAGAACTAATTGATATATTTTAGTTGTTACCACCACCGTTAGAGGGCGCTATACATTTTACCAGGTTTAATTTCCAAGTCTATAGCTGCGTTTTTGCTTACTAACCCCTGTTTCACTGCTTCACACATAAAAGAAAGCCGGCTATCGTCCAAGCATGAAACCATTTGAGTTGTATTATCTATCACAGCAGCACAATGGAGTTGCAAAAGTACAGGTGTAACATACACTTCAATAACGGCAAAAAACTAGGTGGGCCGCATGCTTGATAGAAGTTTTATTGTTATGTTCTGTTGGTTTTATTTTAACAAGGCCACACAAACAAATCCGCGAAATTTAGCTAAAGTTGGACGGGTGTTTGGTTGCCATGGTTACATGTATCGTTCATAAGCTTTAACATAGAGGTGCAACAGAGTTTCTGATGTGGAAGTACTGCTAAGAACAGATGCGTTGATGCAAAATCACAAACGCTATGTGCCAAAAAGTTCTGGCAGATGGTCAAGGCTGCTCTGGTTTAAACAACAACGCAAGGCCATCAATATTAGCATCGTCCTCGGCGCGTCTTATGACTTTTTTAGGCGAACGAACAAAGAAAGGAGCAAATACGTCCATCTTCGGCTCTTCTTTGAACCGCTGCCCAACATGTTGTTCGATTATGCCGCTGACAAGCGTTTTGAATGCTGTCTTCCTCTGTTTGTCGTTTCGCTGCTGGAAGGTCTCCAGAAACCCGACGATCTGAGCTTCCATCTGCGGCAAAGCGGAATGTAAAATCTCGCGGAAGATGTGTTTTCGCGTGGGGAGCCCCTGAATCATCACTAAAGCAAGAGAGGTGAGTTGCATTTGGCATCCGTCTGACTGCCCATGCCGGTTCACGCCACGCATGATTGATTCAAACACGAAATGTGTGACGTCATCGGTGAAGAGACTCGTTTTGTCGCGCATGAGTAACTTCAGTAGGGGCCAGAGAAGAAAAATTGACTTGTGACAAGAAGTTGTGTCATGCCAGGACATTGCCACGAGAGCGTGGGTTAAAATATCCTCACAAGCCCTGGTGCTGGCAAGTACAACACCCACGTCAGTTAGTTGTGTCGATTGCGTCATTCCCAGACAACGCGTCTGTTCGGTGTCGTTCATTTCCTGGTCAGCTTTTTTACTTGGCGGATTTTTGTTCACCCAAATCGCAACCAACAGGTCAAGATGTTCCCTCGTCATGGTTCGCAGCAGCTGCTCCTCCAAAATCTCCTCTTCTGGTTTATCTCCCTCCTCCTCCTGCGAGTCACCGTTCGTTGCACCACGTGTTCGTTCTGCTTCGCGGGAGCTGTAAGCCTCCCAACGCGGTCGCAATCGCTGCATTATGATTTCACAATATGCGCTGAAAATTGGACTGGCGACATCAGTTGTGCGCTCGATCGGGCAGTTTTTGAAGAAGATAGCTAAAAACTGTCGCATCATCCGGCGAAGCTGAGGAACTGGCAAAGTGGCGACATTTTGAAGCAGTGGTTCCACAGCCATTTGATAAACAACCGGCCGAAAGTAGAAAACACTGGCAAATACTTTGCTCGCTAGACCCAGAGCGGTGTAGCAGTTGTCCAGATTGCACAATAGAAAAGTTTGCAGTGTTTCCCAATGCTGTTTCCCGGCGCCTTTGTCTACAAGTTCGCTTGAAGCTTGCTGTTCAACGTTCACGCACATCAGCGATCGCTTCTCGCTTTCCTTCATCGCGAGCGCCTGCAAATTGTCGGGATGTATCGCGCTTTTTATCGTGATCGACCACATTGAAGAAAAATACCGAGCAAGGATGAAAATATGTTCTACTGCCAAGCCAACGTGTTGCGTGCATGGATGAACGATCAGTCGGTCCTCGTAAAAACCTCCGGATATTTTAGCGTCCTCGTCTTCGGGTACTTGGGTGCGGCTAAGGACAGCAGATGTTAGAGTAATGTAGTAATAAATATCGGAACGCATTTTGGTGCAGAGATTATTTTCCGACGGTGTCATAAACCCGATCGCTTTGGCAAAATCAACAGGGCTTTGCAGCAGAGATTGAAACGCTGGTGATTGGATGAAGGATTGTGTCGTGGCCATGATATTCTTCACCAGTGTGGACTGAAGTGCAAAGTTTTTCCACTCGTTGCTGATTAAGAGCAGCGATTCGAACATGGAAACTTTCTCGAAGGGGGAAAACTGACATTGATCCTTCACCAGACGCTCCATGATCATCGACGTGAGATGTTCCATGAGCGGCAAGCAAATGTTCGGGAAATATTTAGAGATTCGAATTAGCAAAACTGCTACCGACCTGCGCAAAGAACTGACCGCGGGTATTGAATGTTGGCCTGTAGTTTCGTCCCAAGCTTCGAATGCTCTGTCTAACAGCAACTGAAAATGCTGTCTCGGCTCCGATGACAGCGCGACCAGTTTACACAGTGAGAAAGCGCAGTTGAAAAATATTTCTTGCAGTTTTGGTTCGCTAGGTTTTTTCGTCGTGAAAAGAAACATGAGTTGTTCGGCTTGGGCTATAGGAAGCCTGTGCTTGTTGTTTAAACTGTCAACAGCGCTCACTACACAGCTGCAAACAGTTTCCAGATACGTGTAAAGGCCTTCGAATTTTAGATGCAACTTCTCATCGCTAGCTGACGCTGTTTTCAGGCTTGAGTGAACGGTTTCAAAGCACGCAGCAGCGACCTCCAGCGGCAGAGCGGTGGTAGTAGAACGTAGCAACTCGATGCAGCTTCTGCGAAATTCCTTCATGAAACGCAGCATCTCCTCATCATCGCTAAAATCCAGCTCCTCGACGGAAGTGAACCGGTTTTGTTGGGAATAGTCCTTGCACAGATGGAGGGTGACGAGATTGAGAAGATGCGGCACGAGCGACAATAGAATCTGATCTTTACGTAGCTCGTGATGACGTAGGAAGTTTGTCCATGACGTGACACACGGGTAAGCTACCACACGACTTTCGTGGGTTGCCAAGTGATACAACACGTCGAGAAATGGTTTGTACTCTTGCAATTTGCTTGTAAACTCGGTTTTAGCTTCCCTGTCCTCGGGTAAGACGGCGATTATGTGACTTGCAAGCAAGCCAATCAGTTTTCCGGTCGATTTTAGAAAACCGAAACTTGCTTCATCTGATGTTTCCTGACTCGACATGTTAATAGCGGAGACGTACTGGCCAACGAAGCAGTTGTCGGCAAGTTTGAGAATTGTTTGTCGTTCTGGTGTTGAACCTTTGCGGTTTGCAATAGCAAGTAAACATTCAATCGATTCCAGGTGCACGCTCAGACTTGGATCCAACAGTCTGAATATTGCAGGTAGCGGACTGGAATGTGAATCGGTAAATATGGTGTTGAGGTTCACCCATTCCATATACACTGCCAAAGTTCGCAGAGTGGCGGCAAAGAGGTGTTTTTGGCAGCTTGGTGTCGCGAAAGAAGGTACATGACACGTCATGACAGTCTTAAGAAAGCCTAGAATGCGTTCAGATGCGGCGGTCAAAGCTTGGCGAAGATCACGGGCACGAGGTTTCAATGCGATGTTTTGGAACAGCACAACATCTTCTGCAAGGGTTAAAAGCATCACTAGTACGATTTCTATAGTGGAGGACAGGTGGTTCTCGCAAAGAACGAACACGTCATCCAACATCGAGGGCCACTGCTGCGGCCATACATGCTTGACGAGTTCCGATAAAACAGAAGATATAACTGATTTGACGAACACAGGCTCGCTATCAGGGCAAGAATGGACAGCAGCCAGTAGTTGTGTTTGGATTTCCACCTTGTCTTCTTTTGTCTTTTCCGTCCATTTTAGTCGTACCACATGCTTTATGAGTTGCCAGCCGAAATAACGGACCGAAGCGTTGGTGTTTTGTGGTTGAGTCAAGATGAAACCGATTTGTACACATTGTGTGTTGTTTTTATATGTTTCGCAGAGAGCAATGGCGGCGGTACGTTTGTTGTGGTCGACGCCGGGACTTAATACAGTCTCCAATGCAAATGTCAGTTTGTCTATGTCGGCCTGCTGCATGTCAAAAAAGTTTGTACAAGAAGAATTGGAAGCAGATGTCACTTCTTAACGTCAGAGAGTCGATCCTTCTGCTTCAACTCCCACAACTTTTGGGTGTCGCAAAATCCCAGCTTGCCTTTATTGAAAGAATTTGGTCCAGCAGAAGTCGGTGTGTCCCTGGAAAACAATTAAATGGAATCATTAGTTGGATGTTATTGGGGATGAATATTTCACAATAAGATCACATAAAAATGTTAACAGTAACATTTGACCTTTGAAAACATTATTTACATTCACTCACATAAAATGCTGAAAGTTTTACTTAACTGATATTTCACACTTAAAAGTATGTATTCTGGTAATGTACATAAAGATAGTTAAAAATGCAAAAGTGAACAATGAAAACCATGTTTTGGGAGTTTTGGTGAAGGCCATTTAAAAAATGTTTAATAGTAAGGATTAATGGTAAACAGAAAGAATTGGGAACTTTATAGTTCAGCCTAATGCTTATTTAAGCTAACGCAATCGTATCTTGAGCTGGCCATAAACACAGCTATCATAATGCATGCGTTCCCACCTTCCAACGTTTTTCATTCGCATTCGAGCTTCAGGTGGCATTTCCTCTGGTTCACTCTACATAAGAGACCAAAACAGAATGAAACACCATTTCTAGACTCAATATTATAACTGGGCTTAAATAAATACTAGATCCTGCAACACAAGATAGAAATTGGGTCAGATTAGAAAAGCTTTTAGCAAAAAATTACAAAAGATACATTGCAAGAAAAATCATATGCAACAAACACTTAAACAAAAGATAACTTGGCCTTACTAAGTCAAAAGTTTTCGATATGTTTGTGGCAAAAAGTCAAGGTGGATTGATATTTTAGGTGAGTTTAAATTGAAAACACAACAATGCTATAGTTGTATGCATGTCATTAAGGTTACATGCACATGACATGTTTTTGCTTTGGAATAATGGGGTGTACACATTAACGAAGTCCAGAAACATGACGCACAAAACACCTTTCACAAACTACGTTTCTTTGCTGTTTTTTAAAAAAGGAAGGTCAAACAGTTTTTTTAGTGCCCTTGCCTTTATCCCACCTATGCCAGGGCACAATCCAAGCTGTTCCTCAGAAGCATCAGCCAATCCTGCAACCGAGCCGAAACTGCTTAACAAGGTGTTGGCATCTGTTGAATTCACAGTCCGCACAGATGCGAGGACCTCAACAGCCCTCTGGCTGTGTTGCACAGCTTGTCTGGTCTTAATTAAATCTGCAGGTTTCTTTTCATAAGCCTTAAATGTTTCAAGGTAGGTAGCAGCTTCATCATTGCTAAAGGCCAGTAAAAGTGTTACATTGGATATCAGGCATGCTTTTACCAGCTCTCGAACTGCCCTGGTGGAGTCTTTAACATCAACAAGACAAAGTAAAACTCTCAATGAGAATCCACCACCTTGTTTGAGCCCCTTGAGTCGATCATAGATGTAATCTGGTTTTAGTGCATGATAACGTAGACTGAGAAACAAGCAGCACGTTGTCGGTCCCAGAATGTAGTCCACTGATAATGCTGAGTCAGCAAATTTCCATGGAACTCCTCTGATGAGCTCCAGTACTGGGTTTCCCTTCTGGCAAGAGTTGACCACTATAGCATTGCCGCTGCCAAGGGAAGATGCCTGGGCACTTGTGGTTGGTTTTTCACATTCCAGTTCTTGATTTTCCACTTTGGATTTTCCAAGAAAACCAAAAGCTCCAGCAAAGCTTTTTGGTTTTGTGCTATTGTCAATGGCAACAGTTGCTTGTTCTTCTACAAGCCATGCACTACATATTTCATCATCATCAGCATTATCGAATATGTTCTCGATTTCGTTGCTTGTTTTGTTAGACATTGTTGGGTTAAATATGGTTTCTGCAATAAATGTTTTATTTCTACAGCTTAAATAAAAACAATTTTTTGACTGAATAAATGCTGACTAGTAGCACAAAACTTTAAGTTTTTTTGTAGAAATAGGTAATGGAGACACAGCTATTAGCTTGCAACATCGTACTTACATCAGAGTCTTCATTAAACACAGCAGCAGCTTTTTTTGATTTGGGAACTAGTTTTGCGTTTTTAATTTCTTTCTCTTCCTTCTGTGAAACCAACAAATAGAAAGAAAAAATATTGAAATGTGTTTTTGATAACATTGATTCTGTACAAACCAAAACTAAACTACATAAAAATTGCGCTTTTGAATTGTACCACAGATGATTGGCTATTGGCCTGTGCATTAACCTCATATGTAATGTCACTTGTTGCACTTAACAAACAAACATCCTCTTTGTTGCTAAACTACAAAACAAAACATCTGGCAACTTTGGTGGCAACCATTTATGCCACATAATAGCCACAAAAACATGCACTTACTTTTCCTAATTTAAGAGTTACTGGAACAACTCCAGCTTTTGATTGTCCAGAATCTTGGGTTTTTTTGAATCCGAATCTGGCAGCAGCGGAGAGGTTGATCTTCTTTTTCACTGGTGCTCCTTCTTTGTTTGATTCAGAAGATCTCTTGACAGATGAAATAGAGTGGGATGAGCCTATGGGAAAACAACTGTCCACCATAAACAAAACTTCTTAATGCACTGTGTTATGCATCACACCCACCCAAACAAATTTAAATGTATTTCTCCTAGTAAAAATACAGCCTTTCTTTACAGTTTGTACTTGTATTTTTTGGTCAATGGTATTGTGCAGCAAAAGTATTTAAAAAACAATGTTATATTTTCTTTGCAATTTAAGTAAACTTGAACCAAAAAAGTACTACTTAACAGGCAAAAGCAGATTTTTTCTGATTCTTGTTGAAACCAGTCCTACAGATGTGATAATTTTACATTTACCTTCCCTTGATTGCATTTCACTTACCCTTCGACTTTTTATTATCCAAATCAGACATGATGCTTACATAAACTACAATGCAGATGAAAAGGCTGCAAAATATTAGAACATCTGTTATTGAATGTATGTGCAGAATTCAATAAATATACATGAACACTACATTTAAGCGGTAATCGAATGGCAGTGCAGTTTTGGTATTCAATACAACACACAGCTATGTAATTGCTTTCCTATGATAATCGGCTGGGGCTGTTTCATATTCGTTAACATCATACAGCAATGACAAGTGACTACACATGTAGCTAAGCACATCATTAACCCAGTGTAGCAAACATTTTAGGCTTTTAGGACTTAGTCCTGTTTCAACCCCTAATACTGCTCGCATGCGAATAAAAAAACGAATAAAGTGAGGAGCTCCATACAACTGGCTAACAGTTCTGTGCGGATATTTTTCTAAAATGTCTCCATATTGTGGTCGTTCAAATTTGTATAACAGCTGAGTGCCCAACATTACATTAAAGTATTCTTTTAAGCCGGAAACCATTTCTTTTAACTCCTCATTGTCCAACGGCTTGATTTTGCTTTTTTCCTCTGTGTATTTGCGAAGAATAGATTCCACAGTTATGTTTGCTGGCAAATGAAAAAGCATCTTTTGCCTTGTCACAAAATCCCAATCATCAACCAAAACAGGTTTTAACTCATCAGGTAGCTTAAGATATTCTTGCAAAGGTCTGGAACTGATCTCCTGGGATTCTTCTACTGAGCTAGCCCTTGAGCGCTTACGCTTTGGTTCAGTTGAAGTGCTTGGAACTTGATTCTGAGCAGGAGGTTCTGATGGAATTTTTCTCTTCTCTGAGCTAGGAAAATCTTTTTCAGCTTTTATTGTGGCAGCTTTGATTGCTTTACTTTTTTTGGACTTGTCTTTTGAAAATTGCTTTAGCGTCTCTTTTTGCTTCAACAAATTTGCTTCATTGTATTTTAGCACCCGAGATTCTGTGACCCACTCATCCCAATGTTTGTTCCATCCGTTGTAATGCACAAAGTAGTGTGGTTTTCCATCACTTTGCACTTCAGCTTTGAGGCATTTTGCTTCATAGATCAGTGGCCCTTGGTAACAAAATATTCTCTCATTTTCTGAAAACTTTAGTAATTTGTCAGCAGTCTTGCGACTCATTTAAATGGCTGATAAAAACAAACCACAAGCCAAAAAAGCTACATAGGGGTAAAAATAAGAAGTTAAAAATAGTTAGCAATTGTAGAAAAAAATAGAGGTGAAACAATGGTGTATAATCATACCACCAAACCATGTCACATGTGATACATTCAGAGATATTTTGTTGCGTTGTGTTTGCTGTGCACTGGTAGAGAACTCAAAAGAAATAACAAATTAGAAAGAAAAAAACCCCGCTATCATCTTTCTTTTCCTAACTCATTTGTTACATAAACATCTAAACAGGCCTGATAACTTCCGACACACAAGGTCCAACTGGAATTTTATACCAAAGGTTTGAAATAGAAGTTGCTGATTCAAAACAGATGTTTAAAAAAAGGCCCATAGCGCTGAAAGCAAATCCAATAAGGACACATGTTTTGCTTTCAAGGACGCTTGATTGTAATTACCGGTGTGTGAATAAATACTTTGTCTACAATCAAAAACGACTTTACATAGTAATCTTCAGTCTTAATAAAAAGCTTTTTCTCACCAAACACCCAATTTAAAATTTTCTTTAGAAGTGTTTTTCATTGCCAATACATCTCATCGGATTTGCATCACGTGACCATCCCCCAACGCTGGCAAATCGGAATCGGCGGGAATGGTAAATTTTGACAAAATTGGTCGTCTGATTAAGGGCAACTCTAAAATACGCAATCTACGCAATCTACGCGATCCACGCAATCTAGCCTAATTCAAAGCAATCCAGCCAAGTTGAATGGATTAGGGACACATCTTGGTTTAATTCAACACAATCTGGAATGCCCAAGTTAGGCAGGACAACTTTAAAATACGCAATCTATGCACACCTGGGCATTCCAGATTGCGTTAAGTTATACCAGGTTTTTGCCTGAATTGCGTTTGGTCAGCCTAGTTTTACAAAAAGTGTGCCTAACCTGAGCATCATGTTCCTAGACTGAGTGCCTAACCTGATGAAGTTGAACTAAACCAGGCTGTGCGCCTAATCTACTCAAATTGCTTCAAATTAAAACAGATTGCGTAGATTGCGTGGATTGCGTAGATTGCGTATTTTAGAGTTGCCCCTGATTAATCATTTTTTTCCGATTTTCGGTTATTTGTCTGTCCTAGGAAAAGATGGTGAACTTTTCTATATATGTGTGGCATAATTGGCGAGTACTCTGGTAATTAGCTCAATTTTGTTGTGTAATATGTGCAGATTGTGCCATCTTTGTGGTTCGAAAACAAAAAAAGTGGGAAAAACACAAAAATCGGCAACAAAAATCTGATAATGACAAGTAACAATGCGAAAAACAAAGACCAAAAACTGGATCTACCATCAAGTTCAACTTGCCCAAATTTTAATAAAGGCCTAAATTTCAAAGCTGGGAAGGTAATGTTGTATTTTTTATGTTACCTGTAGAAATGCAATGTCAGTGGATGTATAGCTAGCTGTGACTATTGTCACAGTGTGTTTTGTTAAACAAATTGTAATCGTCAATTTTTTGGAAGTGACAAAAATTCTTTAGAGCAAGCACTGCAAATTTTTATTTTATGTCAGATTGGAGGCGTCCTGAAGTATAATTTTCTAATTTACTACATGGGAACAAAAAGTTAGATGTACTGGAAAGTAAACTGTTTTACATTTAGTCACACTTAGAACTCAGAACAAGTGTGTTCCACATGTTGAGACCACATGTATTTTTGGGTACATAATGGTTTTGTGTGTTTAAGTAAAGCCTGCTTGTTAACTACATATTCATAAATGCGTTTGCACACAGATGCCACATAAGAAAGGAGAAACAGATTCAAGAAGCTTAGGAAATAATTCACAAAAAGCTTGCCAGGCACTGAATCATACAAGTCATTGGCATATGAGAGGGAAACAAGTTCAAGCTCTAAGAGGTAACAAGCAAAAACTTTATCAACCAGCGATTCAGGTTCAAAGCTGCAAACAGACTGAAGTACAGCAATCTAAAACTCACTGTGGAAATGTTGGTTCCAAGTGGTCTCCTGGGGTTAGGGGGAGGCCACTGAATGAGGGACAAAAAATTCAACCGAGGAGAGGAATTCGCTGTGGACATGAAGTTCATCAAATGTACCAAAATAGAACTTATACACAAAGGCCACCAATGCAGGCATTTACCCATGCTATGAGTAAGATGAAACTGAATGACAGGTTTGTTCGTTGTTTTTATTGTGTTGAAATTGGTGTTGGATAAGTGTTGAATGCTTAGCTAACAAACATGTAAATTGTAACATCACCATTCATTCATTGGACTAAAATAAAGAAAAATGACAAGTGCAAAAACAAAATTTGACTATTGCATTACAATAAGGAGTATAGCTGGTACCTATAAGTTTACACAAATTACCTTCCAGCACTAAGAAAGGGTTACAATTACATCATATTTTAATCTCCAACATATAGACCTTTACCACTAAACTATGTCGTACAACAACCACTAAGAGCTGTTCCTCTACTGATACAACAAACTCCTCAAAATCATTTTCAGTAGTAAGTTTTGTGCCATTTTTGGTTCTGGTACAGAAGAATATTGAATGGTGACTTGACCTTTTTATTTGTTTTTTAGTCCTCACCAGCAGACTTGTATGGTTCCACGGCGTTGGTAAGTTTGTCCCAAGCTGATCAATGGGAAGGGGTAACCACCCAATTTGGTTAAAAAAATGGCGACATTAGGAGCCAAGTTTGGGAAACAAACGTTTCTCTATATCAACTCTTTTTTGTGTTTAAAAGTAAAACAATATTGTTTAATCTAAAGAGCTAAATTTTGATGTAACCTCATGCAAGTGTCAGACATGGGGTCGAATACACATTACATGAATTCAAATACTTTACGAATACTTGGTTAGCTGTATTTGTATTCATGAATATTTACTTGGTTTTCAAGTGCCAGCAATTCAAATTTTATTTGAAGGAACCAATTCATGTATTCACGAATAAATTAAAAATTTCAGAGTGCAACAATTCTATTTTGTATAATTATCTATTATATTCATAAATTCTTTTAAAAATTTCAGAGACAAATGCGAATTGTATTCGAATGAATGGGCTAATGTGTTCGTAAATTCGTAAAATTTAGGGAACCAGCAATTCGAATAATATTCGAATAAATCAACCAGCTTATGCGTATTAATGAATTGTTATGTAGGTTTCTAAGTTCCACAATTCGAATTGTATTCGAATAAATAGTTTGTTGTATTCGTATTCGCGAATGGTTGCAGGATTTTTTAGACTACCTATTCGAATGAATTGCAAGCAGTATTCGTAGTTGCCAAATCTCATAAAATTAAGACAACTATTAAACAAAAAAAGCATGTTAGAAAAGCCTACTAATCA
>QXVZ01017731.1:0-16627 GCA_008931825.1 Phallusia fumigata | reverse complement strand
TCTGAACCGGAGAAAAATCGTCCGTCAATGAAATACATACGTAATGCAACATGAAACTTTACAGGAAACAGGCAAGTAAAATTTGTTAACCAAGCAGCATTCAATTCAATTAGTTTTAAGTCGAGCATGCGAAGACAGTATAACGTGCACTTATCCTGCCTTCGCATGCGAATGATATTTGGAAATAGGTAAAATAACGCATTGAATGGCAGGTACTGCTGCTGCTTTGTTGTGCAGGTACAGAAACTGAAGCAGATTCCTCGTGAAAATTAAGTACGACCATACTTAGATGATCAGCACTGCGGTTTTCGATTAAGGTAAGTTACCTAATTTTTGTTGGTTAAGTGTTTCGAATACAGTTGGGTGCATTTCCACTAAGATACGTTGTGATGTGTTTTTAACCAAACTAACATTTTAGCTGCTAGGCACCTTATGACGTATAAAACTTGAAAACGTACCATCACCGGCGTATTTTTGAAGTGGAAAATCATCGTCCATCGATAAAATACAAAGTGCAACTTGGAACTTTCCATGAAACAGGCAAGTTGAAGTTGATCCTTCAGCTAGTATTAAATCCCAAAAGTTTTACGTCGAGCATGGGAACTCAGTGTAACGTGCACTTACGTTGTCTTCTAATGTTGATATATTTAAACGTTGTGAACTATAGGCAACATTTTGCATTGAATTCTTGGTACTGTATTTGTTTTGTTTCGTTTTTGCAAAAAATTCAATTGAAACCCTCAGAACCTGGATGGAAAGCATTGTGACTTCATGTTAAGTTAAGTTGCGGATTTTTTTGGTTAACGTTGTTTAATGCCCCGTGTCAAATACGTCAAATAAAAGTTTTAAATACGTCAAAACGTATCTTACTTTATAATGTGTTGTTACACTACAATAACATTTAGGCTTTTGTTTTTTAGGCAACACATGTCGTTCTCTACATCAGAACCAGAATGGAATGGAAAGGACTGTGGCTTTAAAATTAGAAGTGCAACGTGGAACTTCACAGGAAACAGGCAGGTAAATTTGTTAATTCAAACAGTAATAAATAAATTAGTTTTAGTTTTAGATCGAGCATGGGAAGACAGTATAGCATGTACTAATGTTTCTTTGGATGTTGACATATATTTAAACGTTGGGAACTATAGTCTACATATCACAATGAAAGGTACTGCTGAGTAAATTAAGTAACCGGATTTTCGTTGGTTAACTTTTTAGTAATGCCCCGGCATACATTTCAGCTTACATACGTTAGTGTTTACTACTCAACAATGTGTTACTACTAAACAATAACATTTTGGCTTTCGTTTTTTAGATACCTTATGCTGTATGAACGTATGAAACGTATCGCCACATGGACATTTGAACTTAAGAGAAACATCATCTGTCGATAAAATTGGAAGGGCAACATGAACTTTTCCAGAAAACATTAATGACATTCAACCTTAAGAAACGACGTCATTCGAAAGAAGATGTCTTTGATGAAATTCGATCGGTAACATGAAGTTTTACAAAAAAATAGGCAAGTAAAATTTGTTAATGCAATTAGCATAAATTTTAATTTGTTTTTAAGTCGAGCATGGGAAGACAGTGTAACGTGCACTTATCCTGTCTTCGCATGATGATTTACTTACGTTGTGAACTAGATTACATATCACATTGAAGGTCTGGTACTGCTTTTGCTTTGTTTTGCAGAAAAAGGAATGGAAGCAGTTCCATCGTGTACAAGGAGGACGGAGCCTGAATGGTAAGTGATGTGGCTTCAAATAAGTTAAGTTGCAGGATTTTCGTTGGGTAAGTGTTATTACATTACAATTACTTTTTGGTTTTTGCTGTACAGACAGCATATTTCGTATGACAGTTTGAAATGTACCACCATCGGGACATTCGAACTGAAGAAACATCGTTCATCGATCAAAAAGAGGGTGTGAATGAAGTTCGAAGTGCAGCATGAAACTTTACAGAAACCAGGCAAGTGAAAGTTGATCATCTTAATCATTAACTTGTATTAAACTTCCATAGTTTGAGGTCGAGCATGGGAAGACAGTGTAACTTGCACTTATCCTATCTTCGCATGTTGATGACATATTTAAACACTGTTAACTACATGCATATATATTGCATTGGATGCCCTGTACTGCTTCTGCTTTGTTTTGCAGGTTTAAAAAACGGAAGCAGAGTCTTCGTGTATTCAAGTATGACAGACCTAGGATGGGAAGCACTGTGGTTTCTTCTGTTGGTTAAACGTTTCGAATACCGGTAAACACATTTCTATGTTTATACGTACACTACAATAACATTTTGATTTTTGCTAGATAGAATGCACGTGGGGTATGAAATTTTAATACGTACCGCCATAGGAAAATTTGAACAGGAGAAAGATCATCCATCGCAGAAAAAATATGGTATCGATGAAATTCGAAACTTCACAGAAAACAGGCAAGTAAAATTTGTTCATCTAACCAATATCAAATAAACATAGTTTTAGGTCGAGTATGGGAAGACATAATAACGAGCGCTTATGCTGCCTTCGCATGTTAATATATTTAAACTTTGTGACCTATAAGCTATATATCGCTTCGGATGCTTGGTATTGCTTTCGCTTTATTTGGCAGAAAATGAAACCGAGGAAGAGTCCTCGTGCATTCAAGTACGACAGAACCTGGATGGAAAGCATTTTGCCTTCAGATTAAGTTAAGTTACCTGATACCTATCCTTAACGTTTCTAATGCGCCCACTTGATGTATTTCCGCCAACACATGTGGCTTTTGGCTTTTGCTATACAGGCAAAACATTTCGAACATTTGAACTGGAAAAAAACATTGTCCATACGAATAAAGATGGTTTTGATGAAATTCGAAGTGCAACATTGGACCTTACAAGAAACAGGCAAGTGAAATTTGTTAATTTAACCTGTAATTAAAATTTATTAGTTTTAGGTTGAGCATGGGAAAACAGTGTAATGTGCACTTATGCTAATTCCTTTGCGTGTTGATATACATAAAAGTGTTGTGAACTGTATGTCACATATTACATTATATGTCAATGGTACTACTTCTGCTTTGTTTGGCAGGCAATAAAACTGAGCAGTCCTCGTGACAGAGACTGAATGGTAAGCACTGTGCGGCTTCAGATTAGATTGAGTCACCGGATATTCTTTCGGTAACTTTGTTTACATTTCCGACTGATACATTTCCGTAGGTACCACATGTCGGAGAAGTTTGAAACATTCTGCCACCGGTACATTGGGACTGGAGAAACATAAACCATCGTAAAATTCGATGTGCAACATGGTTCTTTACTGAAAACAGGCAAGTAAAAGTTGATCTTTCCACTAGTATGAAAACAAACTTGCATGAGATTACAACTATTTTAGGTCGAGCAACGTGCATTTAACCTTTCTTCGCAAGTCAACGATATTGGGAACTATAAGCTACATATCGCATAAAATGCCAGATACTGCTTTTTTTGTTTTTGCAGAAAATGACACCGAAGGAGAGTCCTTGTGCGATAGAACCTGGATGGAAAGTACCATGGCTTTAGGTCAAGTTAAGTTACTGAATTTCCGTTTGGCTAAAAATACGCTGTAATGCTTTATTACATTACAATTTCCTTTACAGGCTACTCATGCCGTACGTACGGAATGAGATGATTTTTGATGAAATTCGATGTGAAACATAAAGTTTTACAAAAAAACAGGCAAGTAAAATTAGTTTACCAACTAGCACTAAATTAACTTAATTAGTTTTGGGTCGAGCATGGGAAGACAGTATAACGTGCAGTTATCCTGTCTTCACATGTTTTTGACTTATTCAAACGTTGTGAACTATAGGCAACATATCACAGTGAATGCTTGGTACTGCTTATATTCTGTTTTGCAGAAAATTCTCACTAAAACCGTTCACGTATTTTTATAAACGTCAGAACCTGGATGGAAAGCGTTGTGACTTCAACTTAACTCAAGTTAAGTTACCGAATGTTCTTTGGTTAACGTTGTTCAATGATGGAGTAGATTTCCGCTAACATACGTTTTATTGTTGAATATCACTACAATAACACACAATAACCCCTTTGCTTCCTAGGTAACACATCAAATAAATACTTCGAACTTACCGCCACCGGGACATTTGAACTGGAGAAACATCATCCAACGATGAAAATCCAAGTGCACCATGAAACTTTCCAGAAAACAGGCAAGGAAAATTTATTACTGTATATCGCGCGCAGACAAAAAAACGGTAACGCACGCACTGACGCAACACGCCTTCTAATGCTTCAGTAAATATCTGTAGCGCGCTGGAAGCAAAGCATCTGTTTTCTGTTCGTGGTGTTGTCTTACCCTTTTATATGACAGGACCCCAGTCATTTTCTCTACTCTTTTTCTGTATCGGATGCTGATTTGAAGTTTATCCGATGGCCTTGTGGTGTTGTGTGTTTGGCAAGCGCTGACTTCTTTGCGTCACTGTTGGCCTCCTTGTCTTGAATAACCTCCCTGTCTCTTTGATGTAAACCTACGAACGCTCTGCGCAAGGGACATCTCGTTGGACAAAGATGTCGATGGACAATACTTTGCGAAGTATGTTGGCAGGTTGGTTGGACTTTTCGTTGATGATCTTTAAGAAACTTTTGCTTCACGACCACCGTGGCACATCCTGTATCACGAAGAACATTCACAACATGATCGCCCACCAGTTCTTAAACCACAGGCAACTTTCCTTTGACTGACGTCACAACTTCATCCATGGCTTTCGGCAACGCTTGCTCGTCTGCCGTTCGAGGAACTTTCTTTTCCACGGAGGTTGTACCCACAATTCCACTTTGTTCTTTGCGAAGCTACAAAACGGGATTTGCAATCCTTCGCGACATGTCCAGCTTTGTCACAAAAAACATGTGCGCAAGCCTCCACCCGCACAGGAAGAAGAAATTTAGTAAGAGCCTTCACTTCCGTCGTAACAGGACACAGAATCTTCATCGAGCCTTTGAACTATACGAGAAAAAGTGTTGTTTGCCAAAACAAGATGCGTCAATTTGCAATTGTGAAGCATTCCCTAAGTTATATGATATCGATGTTGCAAAGGTCAGCACCCTCATCAGGCCTGACGGTAAAAAGGAGGCTTACATGAAATTGGCACCGGACTACGATGCATTGGAAGTTGCCAGCAAGATCTGAATCATCTGTCTTGTACGAATAAAAGCCAAACCCAAGTGCAGTCATGCTTTTCAAAAGTGTTTGACTGGCTGACATACATTTCTAGCAATTCTCCAACCGAGAAACTTCAGTTTCAGGATAAACATCCAAACGGGTCCAAGGTGTCCTGTCTTTACGCAATATCCATTGCTAATGTCACTGGCAAGCTTGTAAATAATGACAGCACATCTCGAGGTAGCCTCCTATAAGTCGAAGTAACCTGTAACAATTCAGTATATTATGTTCGTAATCTTAACGGCAAAGGTGCAGTTACTTTCGTTCGCGGATGAGACAGATTTGGTTGTTTGTCTGTAAGCTCTGCAATCAACTTGGCACTCGTTGTGGCGGAGGATGCTTGGTTCCATTCTGTGGAAAGATTATTCAAGTTTATCGATCTAGTGCTGGTTGTTGCGAAATATCGTTTTCGACTGCAGCAACGATTTGCTGTTTCGGTACCACTCCATATCCAGTCCCAGTTCCAAAACTTGGGTTTTGCCAACTTCCATGTGACGTTGAGACAAGTTCATGACCCGGTTTTGCTTTGTTTCACAAACGTCACAGAGTTTCGGACATCAAACGCTGTGTTACCCACAAGCGGAGAGATGACAAGCTCTACATCGACTGGCGTTGAGGTTGAGGTTGCGTGGTGCCATCCTGTAGGTGCGAAAACAGTTCACAAGTTATCCTACAATCATTCTTGAATGTACTGGATGTTTCAATATACCCTTTTCGGCCACACCTTGTTGCTTTGCTACATCTGTAATTTCCACATGCGCTTCTCGGGTCTCGTAAGCATTAGTTGCCGCTTGCAGTTAACCATCTAATGTGTTGTAACTCCTACCTCAACATAGCTTGTCAAGGTTCGGAGCCAACAGGTGTTTTGCTTCCAGCTTGCTATAGGCATTTGCTTAATCAAAAAGGCGTGTTGCGTCAGTGCGTGGTTTTTGGTTTGTTGTGTTTTATCGATGTGTGTGCGCGCGCTCATTTTTTCGTTTTTAGTACCGGTGTGTTGTAAATCACGCTTTGAGTGTTATTTACCCAGATATAACAACCTGAATATGACGTCGAGACGTCGCAAAAATGCATTTGTCAGGTATATGGTTTTATTTGGTTGGCTTTGGTAACATGTTGCGACGCATAGTACATAAAGATATTAGCTATATTGTATGAGGTCAGATGTGTCAGTTAACTGAGCGTCAAATATGAAACTATAGACTATGCTAACCACATGTGTTGATTTTGTTGCAGATTTTTGTCCGAATCCGTTTCAAACACCTCATAAGTTCACAACAGCGGAAGCGAGACACAAGTCAACGTGTCCAACTTCCGAATGTAAGTAAACTTACTTTTGGTTAATAATGATCAAGACTTACCTTTTCGTTAAACTGGGCATCGTGAACGCGTTTCTGTTGCTGCTCCAAATAGTGATCCCGGATTTGCACTCAGTTAAGTTCAAATAATATTTAAATTTATTTATAAAACTATACATACGAAATAAAAATTTCTGTTTACAAACGAATTGAAGTGAATACGGGGGTGGTAGAGTGCACGCTGACCGCCACTTGTACGCCAAATGTCCTAAAGAAATTTTTTTAATAATTGTGCATCGTACATATTTCTAGCTTTGATATTTCTGTATTTTTTCCACAGAACCTTCGACCATCACTGCTTGCAGAACTAATGGAATTTGAAAAGGACAACTGATCAAATCAATTTAGTGCTTAACAGGTGAGTCGAGCACATTACCAGTAAACAATTGTAAGCTTAAGTTTATTTGACAAAATTTGTTTGGTGAAGGCTAAACAGGGTGCACACTGTTTCGCCTTCGCGATGTGCGAAATAATTTGCAATAGACTGAGATGATTTTGCATTTTTCTGTCTGTGGTATGTTTTTGTTTCAGCTTAAGTTTACCACTGACAACGTGAACTCCTGGCAACTGGAATTGGAGGAGAATATGCTATAAAAGGTATACCATGCTATCAATATAGGCTACATCAAACAATGTACGACAAATTTGGTACAAATGCAACGAATTTTGATCATTTTGATTTTGTTACAGATTTTTGTCCGAATTTCGAGTGCACACTGACCGCCACTGATTCGCAAATTGAATTGTTTGTTTTAAACACATTTTTTTAATAAATATGCTTCACTAATAGCGTTATATTTCTAGCTTTGTGCTTTTTTTCCTCAGGACCATCACAGCTTGTAGAACTACTGGGTTTCAAAATGACAGCCAATTAAACGATTCGATGCTTAACAGGTGAGTCGAGCACATTACCAGTAAACGATTGCAAAGTTAAAGATAATGTTCTGGGATCAATTGGTTGACAAAATTTGTTTGAAGAAGGCTAAACAGGGTGCACACTGTTTCGCCTTCGCGATATGCGAAATGGTTTGCAAAATAGGCAATGTGTACAGATGATTTTGTATTTTTTTTGTCTGTGGTATGTTTTTGTTTCAGCTTCAATTTGCCGCTGACAACGTGAACTTCTGGCAACTGAGATTGGAGAAGAGTTCTTCTTCCTTCGTATGGACAACCTCCAGTTCATGATTGGACGGAAGTCAAGCAGCAAGCCGATAATCATGTCATCAGGGACTTAGATTTTTTCCACTTCGGAATATGCTAAAAAGGGTATACCATACTATCCACATACATAGAACGATCTAATCTACAAATGTAGTCTTGTTGATTTTGTTGCAGATTTTTGTCCAAAACGGTTTTAAACACCACAGGAATTTCGACATAAAATTACAACAGCGGAAGAACCAACTGCTCATTGTAAGTAAACTTACAATTATTATAGGCGCGTGTTTATTCAGTATTGTGTACGTTGTAAAAATATATATGCGATGTGTTTTTTAGGTTGCAATAAGCAAATACTACAAGCTTTCCCTTGTAGCTTCTCCGAATAGTTAGCCTTGTGTTGCACTTATTACATTATGTCACGTTCTTTCCGTTGACTATTCGTTTGTCAGCATCGGCTGAAGTTCCCACAAATATTTACAAGTTCCGCAAGAACAATCGTTTAAACTTATAAAACTTCGCATGAAAGCTCAAGTCTGAACTAAGGCAAAAATATGCTATTAATGAAATACAACACCTGCTAAACTCAATACTGTTTGTTGCAGTGTCCAACACCTTTCCGGAAGACTAGTATAACTGCAACGGAGAAAGAAGAGATTATGAATCTTACAACCGGTATTTACACAGTTAAGTTCAAATAATTTCTTTATTTATGAAACTACTAATACGGAAATTAATTTCTGTTTACAAACGAATTAAAGTGAATACAGGGGTGGTACAGAGTGCACGCTGACCACCCCTTGTACGCCAATTGAATTCTTTGTTCGAAACTTATTTTCATAAATTTGCATCACTAATATAGCGTTATATTTCTAGCCTTGATATTTCTGTGCATTTTTTCTCAGAACCTTCGACCATCACTGCCTGTAGAACTACTGGGATTTTAAAAGGACAGCTGGTTAATATAATTTGTTGCTTAATAGGTGAGTCGAGAACATTACCAGTAAACGATCATAATCTAAGTTAAAGATAATGTTCTTGAATCAATTGTTTAACAAAATTTATCCGGAGTAGTCTTAACAGGGTGCACACTATTTCTCCTTCCCGATAGGCGATTGATTTGCAATAGGCGTTTATGGAGATGATTTTGCATGATTTTTCTGTCTGTGGTATGTTTTTGTTTCAGCTAAATTTGCCGCTGGCAACTGGGATTGGAGGAGAGTTCTTCTTCTTCGCATGGGCAACCTCGAAGTCAGCAAGCCGATAATCTTGTCATCCAGGACTTTCATTTTTTCCACTTCGGAATATTCTATATAAGGTAAACCATGCTATCCACATATCATCGACAATTTGATTTTTAAATTGGGTACAAATACAACGAATTTGATCTTCTTTGTTCCAGACTTTTGTTCAAATCCGTTTCAAACACCACAGGAATTTTGACATGAATTCACAACAGCGGAAGTGAGATAAGTCAACGTGTCTACACGAACCAACTGCTCAATGGAAGTAAACTTACATTTATTACAGACATGTGTTTATTCAGTATTGTATACGTTGTTAAAATATATATACGCAGTTTGTTTTAAGTTGCAGTAAGCAAATGTCATTAGCTTTCCCTTGTAACTGCTTTGAATGATTAGCCGCCTTGTGTTGCACTTACTGCATTTTGTCACGTGTTTTCCGTTGACTGTTCGTTTGTCAGCATCTGCAGTGCCCACTTCAAAATATTAACGATTTCCCAAATATAATCGGTTAAACATAAGGTTCTTTAGGTTCAAAACTAAACCAAGGTCGGCCAGTCAGCAAACTAATTCTGAAATACACAAGAATACCATCAGCCACAAGTCATACACCTACAAAACTTAACTTAAATGCTGTTTGTTGCGGATGTCTGTCAACACACTGTTCCAAAATAACAAATGGTTTGTTGCAAAACCTGCATCAGAAATCGCAATGGAGGAATCCGGTGCATGAACGTTATTCTGAGTAATGTAAGCAGACAATAGTAAAACACTTTTGTATGTTAAATGTTTGTCAACATTTTGTTTATTATTTTTGTAGACAATTATAACGGCAACGGAGAAAGAAACAAAAGAGATTATGAATCTTACAACCCGTATTTACCAAGTTAAGTTCAAATATTTTTTTATTTGTGTAACTACCAATACGAAATTTAGATTTATGTTTGCAAACGAATTAAAGTGAATACGAGTGTGGTACAGAGTGCACGCTGACCGCCACTTGTTCAGCAATTGATCTATTTGTTCTAAACACATGTTTGTTACAGTTATACATCATTAATAGCGTTTTATTTCTAGCTTTGATATTTCTGTGCTTTTTTTCTCAGAACCTTTGACAATCACTGCTTGTAGAACTACTGGGATTTGAAAAGGACAGCTGATTAAAACGATTCGGTGCTTTACAGGTGAGTCGAGCACAGTACCAGTAAACGATAGTAAGCTTAAGTTAAAGATAATGTTCTGGGATCAATTGGTTTACAAAATTTGTTTGGAGGATGCTAAACTGGGTGCACACTGTTTCGCCTTCTCGATATGCGAAATGATTTGCAATAGGCAATGTGTAGAGATGATTTTGCATTTTTTGTCTCTGATATGTTTTTGTTTCAGCTTAATTTTGCCGCTGACAACGTGAGCTTTCGGCAACTGAGATTGCAGGAGAGATCCTCCTTCGTGTGGACAACGTCCAGTTCATGATTCGACGGAAGTCAAGTAGTAAGCAGATAATCTTTTCACCCAGGACCTTTATTTTTATCCACTTCGGAATATACTATATAAGGTATACCATACTATCTATATGTACCGAACGATTTGATCTACAAATTTGTCCAAAGATAAAGTCATGGAATCAACTGGTTAACAAAATCTATTTGGTGAAGGCTTAACAGGGTGCACACTATTTCGCCTTCGCGATATGCGAAATGAGTTGCAATAGACTGAGATGATTTTGCATTTTTTCTGTCTGTGGTATGTTTTTGTTTCAGCTTAAATCTTCTTAGTATGGACAACCTCCAGATCATGATTGGAAAGAAGTCAAGCAGCAAGCGGATAATCTTGTCATCCAGGACTTTCATTTTTTCCACTTCGGAATATTCTATATAAGGTAAACCATGCTATCCACATATCATCGACAATTTGATCTTTAAATTGGGTACAAATACAACGAATTTGATCTTCTTGATTTTGTTTCAGACTTTTGTTCAAATCCGTTTCAAACACCGCAGGAATTTTGACATGAATTCACAACATCGGAAGTGAGATAAGTCAACGTGTCTACACGAACCAACTGCTCAATGTAAGTAAACTTACATTTATTACCGGCATGTGTTTATTCAGTATTGTAAACGTTTTTAAAATATATATGCGCAGTTTGTTTTAAGTTGCAGTAAGCAAATGTCATTAGCTTTCCCTTGTAACTGCTTTGAATGATTAGCCGCCTTGTGTTGCACTTACTGCATTTTGTCACGTGTTTTCCGTTGACTGTTCGTTTGTCAGCATCTGCAGTGCCCACTTCAAAATATTAACGAATTTCCCAAATATAATCGGTTAAACATAAGGTTCTTTAGGTTCAAAACTAAACCAAGGTCGGTCAGTCAGCAAACTAATTCTGAAATACACAAGAATACCATCAGCCACATTTAAAGTCATACACCTACAAAACTTAAATGCTGTTTGTTGCAGATGTTTGTCCATCGCACTGTTTCGAATCATCAAAGGGGTTGTTGCAAACTTGCATCAGGAATAGCCATGCAGGAATCCGGTACATGAACGTTATTCGAAGCATTGCACATAAAATGTAAGCAAACAACAGTAAAACACTTTTGTACATTAATGTTTGTTAACATTTTGTTTATTATTTTTGTAGACAATTACAACTGCAACGGAGAAAGAAACAAGAGATTATGAATCTGACAACCGGTATTTACTCAGTTAAGTTCAAATATATTTTTTATTTATGTAACTACTAATACAAAATATAATTATCTGTTTGCAAACGAATTATATGAATACGGGGGTGGTAGAGAGTGCACGCTGACCGCCACTTGTACGCCAATTAAATTATTTGTCATAAACACATTTTTTATAACTATACATCACTAATAGCGTTATATTTCTAGCTTTGATATTTCTGTGCGTTTTTTCGTAAGAACCTTCGACCATCACAGCTTGTAGGAATACTGGGATTTAACAGGTGAGTCGAGCACATTACCAGTAAATGATTGTAAGTTTAAGTTTAATTGACAAAATTTGTTTGGTGAAGGCTGAACAGGGTGCACACTGTTTCGCCTTTCCGATATGCGAAATGGTTTGCAATAGACTGAGATGATTTTGCATTTCTTTGTCGGTGGTATGTTTTTGTTTCAGCTAAGTTTGCCGCTGACAACGTGAACTCCTGGCAACTGGAATTGGAGGAGAGTTCATCTTTCTTCATGTGGACAACCTCCAGTTGATGATTGGACGGAAGTCAAGCAGCAAGCCGATAATCTTGTCCAACTCCGTTTCAAACAACTCATGAATTTCGACATGTATTCACAAAAGCGGAAGCGACTGGAACCAACTGCTCAATGTAAGTAAACTTACATTTATTACAGACATGTGTTTATTCAGTATTGTATACGTTGTTAAAATATATATGCGCAGTTTGTTTTAAGTTGCAGTCAGCTAATACTAAGTTTTCCCTCTGAATAGTCAGCCTTGTATGCACTTACTACATTATGTCACGTGTTTTCTGTCAAACACCCAAGAATACCATCAGCCACACTAACTTATCTTATTAATAACCTTAAACCCATTTGCTATATTCGAATGCACGGGAAGTCCTACACCTAAAGTTAAACGTTTTTGTTGCAGATGCCTGTCCAACACCTTTCCGAAATATCAAATGGGATGTTGCAAAACCTGCTGCAGGAATAGCAATGGAAGAATCCGGTGCATGAACGTTATTCGAAGCGTTACACACCAAATGTAAGCAAACAACCGTAAAACGTCAAGTGTTTGTTTAAATTTTGCTTCTTATTTTTTTAGACAAGTATAACTGCAACGGAGAAACAAACAGAAACTACGAATCTGAAAAACGCCATTTACACAGTTAAGTTGAAATCAATTTCTTTATATGCAACAAAACGTAATCTAATTTTTTATTCCAACGAAATAATAGATTTCTGGCTTTGTTCTTTGACACAAGATACACACAGTGCTTGTAGGACTACTGGGATTCAAAAAAGATAGCTGATCAAAAGAAGATTCAAAAGGGACAACTCGGTCGAACAAGTAGGTCGAACACATTACCAGTTAAGCATAAAGTTCTGCAATCAATCGTCCAAACATTTCTTTGGGGAAGGCTAAACAGGGTGCACACTGTTTCGCCTTCGCAATGTGCTTTTTAGAAATAGTTTGCAATAGGCGGTGTATAGAGATGAATTTGCATTTTTCTGTCTGTGGTTTGTTTTTGTTTTAGGAAATTCTTGACTTTACTGCTGACAACGTGAACTCAACTGGAATTGGAGGAGAGTGCTTTCTTCGTTTGGACAATCTCCGGTTCATGATTGGATTAAGGTAATGCAGCCAGCGGTTGATCTAGTCAAAGTAGATATTTGCACATACACATAAATTGTGCACATCAAAATATTAACAAATTCCCAAAGCACAATAGTTTGAGCTTATCAATTAAACTAAGGCTAAAAATATCCATATCATAAGTCACACTAATTTATCTTATTAACCTTAAACCGGAAATCGTACACCTACTAAACTTCAACGCTCTTTGTTGCAGATGCCAACACCTTTCCGAAATATCAAATGGGTTGTTGCGAAACCTGCAGCCGGAATAGCAATGGAGGAATCCGGTGCATGAACGTAATTCGAAGCATTACACACCAAATGTAAGCAAACAACAGCAAAACATTTGTTACGTTAAATGTTTGTTTAATTTTTGTTTGTTGTGTTTGTAGACAAGAATAACTGCAATGGAGAAGAAACAAAGGAGATTAGGAATCTGACAACCCTTGTTTACCAAGTTAAGTTCAAATAATTTTTTATTTATGTAACCACTAATACAAAATATAAATTTCTGTTTGCAAACGAATTAAAGTGAATACGGGTGTGGTACAGAGTGCACGCTGACCGCCACTTGTTCACCAATTAAATTATTTGTAATAAACACATATTTTTTATAACTATGCATCACTGATAGCGTTATATTTCTATCTTTGATATTTCTGTGCTTTTTTCTAAGAACCTTCGACCAGCACAGCTTGTAGGAATACTGGGATTAGAAAAGGACAACAGATTAAAACGATTCGGTGCTTAACAGGTGAGTCGAGCACATTGCCAGTAAATGATTGTAAGCTTAAGTTTAACTGACAAAATTTGTTTGTTGAAGGCTCAACAGGGTGCACACTGTTTCGCCTTCGCGATATGCGAAATGATTTGCAATGGACTGAAATGATTTTGCATTTTTCTGTCTGTGGTGTGTTTTTGTTTCAGCTAAGTTTGCCGCTGACAAATTGAACTCCTGGCAACTGGAATTGGAGGAGAGCTCTTCTTCTCTCATGTGGACAACCTCCAGTTCATGATTGGACGGAAGTCGAGCAGCAATCGGATAATCTTGTCATCCAGGACTTTCATTTTTTCACTTCGGAATATGCTATCTTAGGTATACCATGCTATATACATACATCGAACTATTTGCAACAAATTGGGTACAAATACAATTAATTTTGATTTTCTTTATTTTGTTGCAGATCTTTGTCCAACTCCGTTTCAAACAACTCATCAACTTCGACATGAATTCACAACAGCGGAAGCGACTGGAACCAACTGCTCAATGTAAGTAAACTTACATTTATTACAGACATGTGTTTATTCAGTATTGTATACTTTGTTTAAATATATATGCGCAGTTTGTTTTAAGTTGCAGTAAGCAAATGTCATTAGCTTTCCCTTGTAACTGCTTTGAATGATTAGCCGCCTTGTGTTGCACTTACTGCATTTTGTCACGTGTTTTCCGTTGACTGTTCGTTTGTCAGCATCTGCAGTGCCCACTTCAAAATATTAACGAATTTCCCAAATATAATCGGTTAAACATAAGGTTCTTTAGGTTCAAAACTAAACCAAGGTCGGTCAGTCAGCAAACTAATTCTGAAATACACAAGAATACCATCAGCCACATTTAAAGTCATACACCTACAAAACTTAAATGCTGTTTGTTGCAGATGTTTGTCCATCGCACTGTTTCGAATCATCAAAGGGGTTGTTGCAAACTTGCATCAGGAATAGCCATGCAGGAATCCGGTACATGAACGTTATTCGAAGCATTGCACATAAAATGTAAGCAAACAACAGTAAAACACTTTTGTACATTAATGTTTGTTAACATTTTGTTTATTATTTTTGTAGACAATTACAACTGCAACGGAGAAAGAAACAAGAGATTATGAATCTGACAACCGGTATTTACTCAGTTAAGTTCAAATATATTTTTTATTTATGTAACTACTAATACAAAATATAATTATCTGTTTGCAAACGAATTATATGAATACGGGGGTGGTAGAGAGTGCACGCTGACCGCCACTTGTACGCCAATTAAATTATTTGTCATAAACACATTTTTTATAACTATACATCACTAATAGCGTTATATTTCTAGCTTTGATATTTCTGTGCGTTTTTTCGTAAGAACCTTCGACCATCACAGCTTGTAGGAATACTGGGATTTAACAGGTGAGTCGAGCACATTACCAGTAAATGATTGTAAGTTTAAGTTTAATTGACAAAATTTGTTTGGTGAAGGCTGAACAGGGTGCACACTGTTTCGCCTTTCCGATATGCGAAATGGTTTGCAATAGACTGAGATGATTTTGCATTTCTTTGTCGGTGGTATGTTTTTGTTTCAGCTAAGTTTGCCGCTGACAACGTGAACTCCTGGCAACTGGAATTGGAGGAGAGTTCATCTTTCTTCATGTGGACAACCTCCAGTTGATGATTGGACGGAAGTCAAGCAGCAAGCCGATAATCTTGTCCAACTCCGTTTCAAACAACTCATGAATTTCGACATGTATTCACAAAAGCGGAAGCGACTGGAACCAACTGCTCAATGTAAGTAAACTTACATTTATTACAGACATGTGTTTATTCAGTATTGTATACGTTGTTAAAATATATATGCGCAGTTTGTTTTAAGTTGCAGTCAGCTAATACTAAGTTTTCCCTCTGAATAGTCAGCCTTGTATGCACTTACTACATTATGTCACGTGTTTTCTGTCAAACACCCAAGAATACCATCAGCCACACTAACTTATCTTATTAATAACCTTAAACCCATTTGCTATATTCGAATGCACGGGAAGTCCTACACCTAAAGTTAAACGTTTTTGTTGCAGATGCCTGTCCAACACCTTTCCGAAATATCAAATGGGATGTTGCAAAACCTGCTGCAGGAATAGCAATGGAAGAATCCGGTGCATGAACGTTATTCGAAGCGTTACACACCAAATGTAAGCAAACAACCGTAAAACGTCAAGTGTTTGTTTAAATTTTGCTTCTTATTTTTTTAGACAAGTATAACTGCAACGGAGAAACAAACAGAAACTACGAATCTGAAAAACGCCATTTACA
This sequence comes from Phallusia fumigata, assembly GCA_008931825.1. Classification (NCBI taxonomy): domain Eukaryota; kingdom Metazoa; phylum Chordata; class Ascidiacea; order Phlebobranchia; family Ascidiidae; genus Phallusia; species Phallusia fumigata. The sequence goes on along the minus strand of QXVZ01017731.1, from coordinate 272 downwards.
CAGTTAAGTTGAAATCAATTTCTTTATATGCAACAAAACGTAATCTAATTTTTTATTCCAACGAAATAATAGATTTCTGGCTTTGTTCTTTGACACAAGATACACACAGTGCTTGTAGGACTACTGGGATTCAAAAAAGATAGCTGATCAAAAGAAGATTCAAAAGGGACAACTCGGTCGAACAAGTAGGTCGAACACATTACCAGTTAAGCATAAAGTTCTGCAATCAATCGTCCAAACATTTCTTTGGGGAAGGCTAAACAGGGTGCACA
>QXVZ01017728.1:0-12330 GCA_008931825.1 Phallusia fumigata | reverse complement strand
TAACAAGAGCGTGATTGTGGCATACATAAGCATTGCTGAATTGTATTCAAGTGAAATTAATTTTAGTTCATTTTTGATTAGGTCTGGGAGTCATCAAAAAACTTTCAGAGAGACCATAATGTAAATAATTTTAAAAATTCTCAGAACCACTGTTCCAGACAATAGAAGGACCGCTTAGAGTTGGTTTGTGTAAACTACCCAATAAAAAAGATCGCCTGGGAAAAAACATTACATCACACAAACATACTTCACTTGGTATGCAATTTAAATTAGAGGACATTCCGGATAGAGATGTGTTGCCAAACTGTTTTCATTTGGATTTTACCTGACTGTTTTGTGACAAAATTTACCTTGATACATGCTTGTATCTGGTACATTAAAGTAAACAAGCAATAGAATGTCCGATTGACAAGCGTTTTCACAACAAACCTAGATCCGGCACCTAAACCACCAAATTTATTTCAAATTCTTTTTCCAACTTACCTCTTTTCCATTCTTGTAGAAAACAAACGTTGGCATTGCTTTAATCTCGTGGTTCGTTGTCACTGTCTGTCAAATGTGGAAAGGTGTTTTAAACAATTTTATGCATGTCACAAGCCTAAAAACTGAGTCAGCTCTTAAAGTTTTACAGCCCAAAATGTTTTAGTTTGACCCATTTTAAGGCTTTAGAAACAGGTAAATATTCTGGACAATTTTTACCATTTGCGAATTTCACAGCTATTACAACCAACTGGCACCTGTGATTCCTAGGTGCACTTGGTACTTTTTTATATTTCACATTTTAATGTGTTACATGCAGTCTTTAGCTTGGTGCCTACAAGTAATTCCAATTTGGGCCTTTGAATGTTATTTAATTGTTACTAACTTGACAATTATAATATTTTCCCAAACAAAGTGCAACATCACTAAACGCAGATCTGTTCATAACTTTTATCAAAAATATGCTGGCCAAAATAGTTTTTAGAAGTGACATGCTTTATTCATCAAAGGTTCGTTTTGTCATCATCACATATGCAATCAGGCTAGCACCAGACATGCAGGTATTTGTGTACATAAGTGCAAAAGATGCAACAATGATTTGTTAAGTTTCATCTCCTGGGTACCAGCAGCAAGAATTATTCAGGATTTGGGGGTTTGCCTCTGTTTAGTTACATCACCAGCAGTTTTTGTTTCACCTTATCTAAGGGCATTACCCGCAATAAATTACTAGGCCAGTGGTGGTCGGCAAACCGTGGGTCGGGCTTAATAGTATTTTTAGCGGGCCGCCGAGAGGCCAAAATATAGATTCGGAAACCAATCGCAAAAGTTAATTATTTGCAATTACAAGTAATTGGTATGTAACAATGCATTGTGATGGAACATGCAATGTCTGGAACACATGAATAGTGAAGAAATGTGTTCTTGACATAAATTTAATAGGTGGATTTAAATGAACAAAAATGTGGTTTTATACACACACAAAAAGATTTTTTAATGCAATACCATTTTGTGGAAAAAACTTGCCTCAGTTATCTTGTAATATTGTGTAAGTTTTCATGCTGTATGGGACTTCAGTTGAGAATAAATGAAGAATTTTTAATAAACAGTTTTCAAACACACAGTTAAGAAACAGTCTGGCTTCAAAATTTTTCTTTACTTAACTGGGCTTGACAGTTTTGACAACTAAGAAAACAAAGATAACCCACCCGTCAACCAAACTTTGTCTTTCGAGTTGAGCTATATTTTGGGACCAGTGTGTTGACTGAGTAAACATTGAGCTATCTATGACAACGCATCTCGTTTTTTTTATAATGAAGTCATCTTAACAGGAATGGTGTTTACTGTTCAGACACAAGCACCGAAGGGCCCTATTTTTATAGCAGTATGGGAGCAACTTATTACAATAGTAAAAAGTGTCACTTTTTTTCACAAATATATAGTTTTGAAGTAGTCATAGTAAATTGAGCATTCATATTTGCACAATGCCCAGGAAGTAACCAGACACTTAAGGGCTTTTTCTTACATTTTGTGACAATAGCAAGTTTCCAATTGCAAAAAATACAAAGGGTGGCTTTACCATGTTGTCATCCAATACACACTATCCGGTAAAGTTTGAGCACAGCAACCAAAGTACCACATGAAAAAGTTCTACAAACTGTCCAAACGTCATATTCAGACAGTGTTGAGGAATGTGACCCGTTTCAGGGGGCAGTGGGGTAAACGCTGGGCCTATAAGGTAAAACATAGCAAACAATCTACAACAAGAAAATGTTCCACAAACTGTCCAAAAGTCAACTAATTCTGAAATTACATAACAAGTTGACCCATTTAAGGAGGCCGGTGGGGTTAACTACTGGGGCTGTAGGGTAAAATACAGCAGTTGTTGCACCACAATATGATGTTAAAAAAACTGTCCAATTTTCACCAAACTTCGACACTGTTAAGTAATTTGAGCCATTTTAGGTGGCTATGGAGCCATACCAAACAGATAGCACCCATTCTAGGTGGGCTAGTGGTGTAACCACTGGGTTGTAATGTAAAACACAGCGCCTAATGCATTTCACACGCCACAGTACACATTTTAACAGCATTTTAACTGCATTAAAACAATACATCAGGGTTTTGATTTTGAGTCAATTTCCCCAAACTGAAGTTTCTCACACAGTTAGTTACTATGCTTTGGGACTCCCCGATTTAAAATAGTAGTTTCTGGTAATATCCCTAATACTGACTTTTTAACACTTAAATCATTTTGAGAAGGACAAAAAGAAGAAAAAAACTTGTTAAAGCTTTAAACACCTAATTGTTTTACAAAGAACATACAATCAAAAAATTTTTTCCTGTAACATATAAGTTTAGTAACAAAATTTAGGGATGTTTATTACTTACTTCACAATCATCTACATTCACTTTTAGTACAACAATGTCATGACTGTTTGAAAGAGTCTGCAATAAAACAAAAGGAATTAACAAACAAGCAGTTTCAAATAATGACATGGAAGTGTCGCTTTAAAATGGCTATTCTTTGCAGCAACTATAGTTATAAAAGAACAACATTTACTTAAACAAGAATAAGGTTTTCAGACAGAAATAAAAGTTCCACCTAAGGCAATTTCTGACAACCGCTGTACAAGAAACAAATGGTAAATACTGTACCTCCACTAATGGGGCGATATTTCTACATGGTCCACACCAATCAGCATAAAAGTCAATCATAACCAATTTTGATCCTGCTTCTCCAATCTTTGCATTGAAACTATCCTAATTCAAACAAACATGTTTGTGCAAGAAAAATGCTGTTGACATGCTAAGAAAGTGGTTCTAAACTGTTTTATGTATTTATTCCAGTTTAATTAGATGTTGCTTCTGGTAGTACAATACCAATTTCCACTGATCTAGCAATAGCATTATATGGCAAAGATATACATAAAGTTGTGGTGAAATGTGGGTTTAAGTTGGTCCCTTTCTTTAACAAAATATGACCAAAAAAGAAAATCATCACACAAAGTTATGCTCAGCTAAGAATAAGACTACTTGAATTGCACATGACTGATTAACTAAAACACCACAAAAATAGGATTATTTTTAGAAAACATGTTAAATTCAATGTAACCATGGTGACCATGGAACATCTTACCTGAGAGTCAATCTTTACAACCGGCATTTTATTTTCTTCAATTGTTGTTCAAAAACGGTGCATACAAAACTAAGACCCTGTGTGCAGAAGCAAGAAATTTGTTATGAATATGGTAGCAGAAGAGTAGCATGTAGCTCGTGGATGTTAAATTCTGAAGAAAACAACCTTAGAACATGCCAACTCCACCGTACGCTAAACCAAAAAAACTATCTTACGGTCACTGACTGACAAATGACAACCCCCGAACCGACGAACCCCGTCGTTACTGTGTCGACACCTGATGCTTGTGTTGCGTTGGGAGACAGCGTTGTTCTGCCTTGAGGCACTAGCAAGCTTTCAATTTTCGTGATATCATGTGCTGAGCTCATGGCGGCAGGCCGCAAAATATGCCTTGTCATGCCAAGTCATTTTCAATGAATTTTGGCGCAAGAAATCGAGAGCTGTCAATCAAGAAGTGCACTGCTCAGTGTACAGCATTGCTGTCTAACCTTTTTTGATTTGCGACACCATTTTCCTGAGACTTGAGTCGCGGAAGCCATAGTGACTTACATGGCATTGTCAAGGATAAAATATTTAACCATTGTCAAGGATAGAAAATGGTACGGTACGTATTGAGTTCTGCGTACCACGTACGTAGGCTACCTCGTTGCGAAAGCCGCACCCGTACCGTACCGCACTGTCATCCTTGCCTTAAGTGCAGGAAGGAAATACAATTACATAAGTACATGAAGGAAAAACAATTCTTGCATCAAACTCGAGGTTAAAATCATTTTTCATTTCTTACTATGGCCTTAAATCTTTCCACGTAATATAGCTTTTTCACACGTTCATACCCATCAGCCGTTTCCTACCCGTTCGAACAAAATGCGTCATATTTTTTCTGCATAGTCAGCAGGGGCCTTAGTATCGAATTGATGACAATTGAACGCTATTTCGGTAATCGCAAGCCCTGCAAAGTGCCAAGTACTTCCGCACGAGTTCAAAGAACCAATATTCACACGGCGTTTTAATCTGATAAGACAACTGATTTTTTTAGGCATTACGTAAGAAACTGAGAGCGCTTGGATACAATAATTTGTTCTGAATAAGGTGTGTACAAAGTACAATGAACAAAATGCGTTTTAAAGTTCTGCACTATTAATCTGGATAGACCAGTGCGGTTCCCAACATCGTTAATGTATTACACCTTTTTGACCATTTGGTTGAAATTAGCTGCTGTGGACACCTTCAATAAAATCAGTTTTTACTTGAATACCGTTTTGAAGTCAATAATCATGTTTGTTTATATGAGACAGATCTGATATGCCTTGTATGCTAACTCGGTTTTTAAAGTTGCGCTCGATAATACCTTTTGGAAGTTATACACCGTAAACGCCGGGTAGGCTATTTTCATTTCGGTGTGTTGCCTTCATCTTATATGCACGCAAAGCTCATAAGCCACCCAAAACCTTTCTGTGGTGAGAACCACTGAGCTATGTATTTTTTAGGTTGTAACTTACTCCAGCACAACATTATACGTTTTATTGTCTTTATAAAGATGGAAAACTGTTCAAGCACTGCAAGTTCTTTACTCTTTACAAGTTCAGCCATGTAGCGGTAAGGCTGGTAATTGTAACAAACCTTACAGCTAGTTTATCTGCCCGACAACTGCACAATACAAACAAATTTGTTCTGCATCTCTTGAACACAACCCTGACAATGCGCAAAACAGTTTGAAACAGAGAAGTCGAAGGCCATCGGCGTAAATTATTCATGACCCAAACCAACCTTCTACAACGTTGTACAACATAGCCTGCGTATTGACTCACACCAGTCATGTTAAATAGTTATTTAGGCTCATGTACAGCAAATGGACTGAATGCAATGAATAGGCCTAAATACAAAACCAGCATCATGGTGTTCACAAGTCAACGTCCTTTTTCGTTGTTCGCTTAATATCATTTATCATACATCACAAAGTATGACAAATAAACGTACGATCGCATGTTTAATATAGCTCAACCGCGTTTGTCAGTCGCAAATTTAATCAATCATTTTAAAGAGCGGACAAAACTAAAGTTGCCATACACACAATTTTACTCGGTTCAAACAAACGACCACCTGTTTGCCTAACAAAGCTACAGGCAAGGAAATGTCAGCGACTATTAAGCAACGAACGCAAAGAGGAACCATTTGTAGTCACCACGCCAGTCTCATCTGAAAAAAAAAAGGTTTTTCAACCAATGAAACTGCGCCAAGTGCGTTTCTTTGAGACCCGTAAAACTGACGTTGAGAAAACCACCTTGTAACTTAAACTAGATTTCGATGTCGTGTTACTTTTGTAAATAGAAGTAAAATTTTGATCATGTCCGCTGGTAAGTTTGTTGACAACAGGCGTAAAACATTTAAGACTAGAGCCAAACAAACAGCTGAGCGATGCTTGCTTGGACCAAACCAGACCTTAATTTCAGGCAGAACATGGCGTGATGGGTAGGTATAGCTCAGTGGTTTTCAAATTTGTAAACAATATTTGCACAACGGTCCCCCAGCAGTTTTTCGATGACTCGCGGTCTGCTAAAAATTTAACTCAAATCACCGACACTCGGTTACTTCACACCAGTACAGCTTTGTGTGTGTGACACAATTGAATTAACAAAGCACAATGGTTCGGTGGTGCCACAAGGGGTAAATTAACGCTGCTCATGAAACCTGAACCCGTAATATATCAGTAGCCCCGCGATTTATTATGGACCTACTTAAATAGTGCTGAAGAAGCTTCGCTGTCCCCCCGAAAACCACCTAACGGACCCCACTTTGAGAACCACTGGTTTAGCTATTATAGTGATAAATGCGGCGGTTGCTAATGGTAGAGTTCTGTTATGTTTTGTTGTGTCTTCCAGGATGTGACACGTAGTTATGTACGTCGTCGTGTAAATTTGGCGGTAAGCTACATAAAAGGAAATTGCGCAAAGCTTGGTGTAACACTTGTTACCAATATTTTCTTCTTCGATTTACCAAGACAGGCTTTATACTCTTGTTACCGCCTATTTTGTTGCAAAATTACACCGCTGGAAAGAATTCCCTTTTTCGAAAGAAGACGGTAAGCCCTAGAATAATAACACAACCCACCTAATTTTCAGCGATTTTTTAAGACCCCTGAAACACAGAAAAAGGGGGGCATGCTTTCTTTTGTTGTACGTTCAATTTGCTATTAGAAGTATTTGTGAAGTGTTCTTCGTATGCGCAAATTTGTAGAAGCTGCATCTAAATTTCGTTAGGGGTAATGAGACAAATATAATGTGTTTGTATAGGTACCATTCTCGACACATACGTGACCTAATGCGGGATTTTTGCGACGGTTTGGAACAAGGACATTACCAACATTATATTGTAAACACATCATATGGCGGGCTCATGGTGTCAAACGAAACAGATGGCACGACTTTGTGACCATATCTACTAGCTGTTTCAAATCCACCGAACATTTCAAGGCAAAAGTGCATCGACAAACTGCAGGGCAGAAAAACGAACGTTGTAAAAACAACACTTGTCTCATTCAGGATGGGGACCAATAGTTTTTTGGAAGCATCGATAGTTCGACACCGCATAGCTTCAAATGGTTTGCTCCCTCTTACATTCACTCTTGGATTGAACGTAACGCAGCAACCCGTTTTTCTAAGCAGTAAATCTGCTGCGTGATGACTAAGCTGCTAGTTGCAGGAGTAAAACAAGTTTTACCACAGCATGTAATACCGTTTCCAATTAACGTTGTATTTTTGAAAAAGTTTACATGCTGCACAAAATAGTGGGGCTCCTGTGCAAATCGTGGTGTTTTCGTGAAGAGGTTGCATACATTAATTACTTTCTAAAAATCGTGGTAGGAGGTACCAGAAGTGGTTGGCGATTTCAATGGGTACCGATAAGCAAAAAGGATAAGAACCCTCAAGTTGAAAAATATGTATTGGTTGTGGGTACCAAGAAAGCATGTCGAACAATCTGCTTACAAAAAGCCTGAATTATAATTTAGCCAGGTGGTTTGTCAGCAGTTAAACACAATTTTCCAAAAATATTGTTTTTTATATTTGTCTGAGAATTTGGTTGTTGTTTGCAAGAATTTGGTATATATATACATGGTTACAATTCAGAAAGTACTGCTTTCACATTCACATCTTTTTTTCAATTGTTTCCTTCAGTGTTTTATCACTTGCCCCGGAAAATCTGCCAACCTGNACAAATAAACGTACGATCGCATGTTTAATATAGCTCAACCGCGTTTGTCAGTCGCAAATTTAATCAATCATTTTAAAGAGCGGACAAAACTAAAGTTACCATACACACAATTTTACTCGGTTCAAACAAGCGACCACCTGTTTGCCTCACAAAGCTACAGGCAAGGAAATGTCAGCGACTATTAAGCAACGAACGCAAAGAGGAACCATTTGTGGTCACCACGCCAGTCTCATCTGAAAAAAAAGGTTTTTCTACCAATGAAACTGCGCCAAGTGCGTTGAATTCTTCGAGCCCCGTAAAACTGACGTTGAGAAAACCACCAACTTAAACTAGATTTCGATGTCGTGTTACTTTTGTAAATAGAAGTAAAATTTTGATCATGTCCGCTGGTAAGTTTGTTGACAACAAACAAACAGCTGAGCGATGCTTGCTTGGACCAAACCAGACCTTAATTTCAGGCAAAACATGGCGTGATGGGTAGGTATAGCTCAGTGGTTTTCAAATTTGTAAACAATATTTGCACAACGGCCCCCCTGCAGTTTTTCGATGACTCGCGGTCTGCTAAAAATTTAACTCAAATCACCAACACTCGGTTACTTCACACCAGTAGCTTTGTGTGCGTGACACAATTGAATTAACAAAGCACAATGGTTCGGTGGTGCCACAAGGGGTAAATTAACGCTGCTCATGAAACGTGAACCCGTAATATATCAGTAGCCCCGCGATTTATTATGGACCAACTTAAATAGTGCTGAAGAAGCTTCGCTGTCCCCCGAAAACCACCTAACGGACCCCACTTTGAGAACCACTGGTTTAGCTATTATAGTGATAAATGCGGCGGTTGCTAATGGTAGAGTTCTGTTACGTTTTGTTGTGTCTTCCAGGATGTGACACGAAGCTTTGTACGTCGTCGTGTAAATTTGGCGGTAAGCTACAAAAAAGGAAATTGCACAAAGCTTGGTGTTACACTTGTTACCAATATTTTATTTTGTGTTCTTTTACGATTTACCAAGGTAGGCTTTATACTCTTGTTACCGCTTATTTTGTTGCAACATTACACCGCTGGAAAGAATTTCCTTTTTCGAAAGAAGACGGAGAGCCCCAGAATAATAACACAACCCACCTATTAATTTTCAGCGATTTTTTAGACCAATGAAACACAGAAAAAGGGGCATGCTTTCTTTTGCAGTACGTTCAATTTCCTAAAAGAAGTATTTGTAAAGTGGTTTTCGTATGCGCAAATTTGTAGAAGCTGCATTTAAATTTGGTTAGGGGCAATGTGACAAATATAATGTGTTTGTATAGGTACCATTCTCGACACATACGTGACCTAATGCGGGATTTTAGCGACGGTTTGGAACAAGGACATTACCAACATTATATTGTAAACACATCATATGGCGGGCTCATGGTGTCAAACGAAACAGATGGCACGACTTTGTGACCATATCTACTAGCTGTTTCAAATCCACCGAACATTTCAAGGCAAAAGTGCATCGACAAACTGCAGGGCAGAAAAACGAACGTTGTAAAAACAACACTTGTCTCATTCAGGATGGGGACCAATAGTTTTTTGGAAGCATCGATAGTTCGACACCGCATAGCTTCAAATGGTTTGCTCCCTCTTACATTCACTCTTGGATTGAACGTAACGCAGCAACCCGTTTTTCTAAGCAGTAAATCTGCTGCGTGATGACTAAGCTGCTAGTTGCAGGAGTAAAACAAGTTTTACCACAGCATGTAATACCGTTTCCAATTAACGTTGTATTTTTGAAAAAGTTTACATGCTGCACAAAATAGTGGGGCTCCTGTGCAAATCGTGGTGTTTTCGTGAAGAGGTTGCATACATTAATTACTTTCTAAAAATCGTGGTAGGAGGTACCAGAAGTGGTTGGCGATTTCAATGGGTACCGATAAGCAAAAAGGATAAGAACCCTCAAGTTGAAAAATATGTATTGGTTGTGGGTACCAAGAAAGCATGTCGAACAATCTGCTTACAAAAAGCCTGAATTATAATTTAGCCAGGTGGTTTGTCAGCAGTTAAACACAATTTTCCAAAAATATTGTTTTTTATATTTGTCTGAGAATTTGGTTGTTGTTTGCAAGAATTTGGTATATATATACATGATTACAATTCAGAAAGTACTGCTTTCACATTCACATCTTTTTTTCAATTGTTTCCTTCAGTGTTTTATCACTTGCCCCGGAAAATCTGCCAACCTGTAAAAAACCAACATGGTAAATTATTTTCATTAAAAGCAGCTTAAAGCACATGGGGTTTTCCTACAAGGTTGGTGGGGTTAATTATATGTTTCAATCTATCAATTGACATTGCTACACCGTTGTATCTAAAACACCACACTAAAGCAGTGTTTCCCAACCTGTGGTATGCACAACACTGATTCCAGGTGGTACGTACGGTACGTGAGCACCTGTCCTGCAATAAATTTACCTGCATCCTTCATTGCATTTAAATTTTTTAATTTAGAAAATAAAAAGTCTGAAATTGCTTTTTCTGAAATGGCAACAAAGCCACAAACTCCATTTAAAATTTTTCATTAATCTCACCTCTGCTCCATTCTTGTAGAAAACAAACGTTGGCATCGCTTCAATGCTGTGTTTCATAGCCACATCCTGTCAAATGGATAAAGAAGTTTTACATAGTTGTACGCATGTCACAAGCCTAAAACTGAGACAGCACAATTTATAAGGCAAAGATATTTTAGCTTTACCCGTTTTCAAGGGTAAAGAACACTTTTGACTTTCCAAGCTAATACAACTTCAAATACAGCAGGTGCATGTGGTAACTTGTTTTTGTTTCAATTTTCAGTGTGTTCAGTACATGTCATATTTTGCTTGGTACCTACAGTATTTCCAATTTTCTCCAACTTGAATTGTTACTATTTCTTTAACCACACTATTATACCAAAACAAATGCAGCATTGGTTTATTGTTAGTTATTATGTTCCCTAAGTTCTAAATTAGTAACAGCAAGCATGTTCATTTTTCTCAGGATTTGTGGGTTTTGCTCTGCTTCATTACATTACCAGGAGTATTTACAAGTTGGACCTGTAGTACCTAGTCTCATAGGCACTGATATCAAAGAGGCTGCCCTTGAAATGTTTTTTGAGCAAGCCAACCAAGTTGACCCATGCATTAAACACTGAAGGACACTATTTTACTAACAGTTTGTGAGCAATTTATTACAATAGTTAAAATGTGTTACCTCTATCTGCTATTCAAACCAGCACCTTCAAACAATTTTTAAGTAGTCATTGTGACAATCTGTTTTTCATCTCAATTAAAAGTGATTACATATTATTCCAATTTTCTGGCAATCCTTTTTGCTTTCAAGGTCTTATAATCTACTGCTGACAACTATATCTGCAACAAATCTTTTTTAAGTAGTCATTTTCAATTCAGTAGCTATAATTGCACAAAATCCTGACATTAAGAACCCAAAATTTCTAGGATGGCAGCCATTACAAAAATATATGCTACCACCCCAGAAATTTCCTGGATTCATTATGACTTTTTTTCACCAAACATGTGTAAGATGTAAATTACTATTCGTTAATTTAACAATGCAAGAGGAAGTCTATTTTTACGTCTCTTGTGCTACATGCACCGTTGACATTACGATAACAGAGAGTACAAAGACATTATAAACCAATGGGTGTACGTTGTGCAATTCGATCACGTGTCAACCCGCCTGGATTTAATCATTACACTACCCCACAAGAAAAACAATTTGCTTAAAAATCGATGCCTATGCACTAAAGGGTATGGTCTTTCTTGCAAAAGAAGGTTTTTGTTTCAAATTGATGCAATTACAAATTATGACAAGTGGATTATTCTAATGAGGCCAAATTTCTTCTTTTTAGTTAAAATTACTTCTTTAACTTAAAGCTTTGAACAGTTGTTTGTGTTTTACGTAAAGAGAAAAGCAAAAAAATTAGGGATGTTTATTACTTACATCACATTCATCAACATCCACTTTTAGAACAACAATGTCATAATCATTGGAACACTTCTGCAAAAAAACAAACAATAGGGAATTAAATCATGTGTGCCTTTCAGTTAAGAGTATGACAATTTCGACGACAGGCTTACAAGAAACAAAATAACAAAGTTCACACGGCATATACCATACCTCAACAAAAGGTCCAATTTTTTTGCATGGTCCACACCAATCAGCATAAAAGTCAATCACAACCAATTTCGGTCCTGCTTCTGCAATCTTTGCATTGAAATCTTCCTAAAATGTGGCCATCATAAAAGAGGGATTATTCACAGAAAATATGCTGAATTCAATTTCTGCATGGTAATTTATGTAAGTCTTACCATGGAGGTAACTTTTGAAGTCGGCATTTTTTGGTTCAACTGCAGTTTAACAACAATGCGTACAAAGGCTATGACCCTGCTGTGTACAAAAACATAAAATTGATTATGTATGTATATATGCATGTGGTAAGCATGCAGCTTGGGACAGTTAATACTCAAAT
>QXVZ01017727.1:0-19367 GCA_008931825.1 Phallusia fumigata | reverse complement strand
GTTGGAGCCGGTTTTGGCCTCCTCCCGAACTTCCAAACCGGTTTAAAACGAAATCGGAGACAAAAAATTTTCGATGAAGAAACACGATGAATCGATGAATAAATTGGTTTCGTTCTGTTTCCGTTGCTGTATATTCGTACTTCAAAGAAACAAATGTTCGGAAGTGTATTTATTGAACAAAAAAAATAATAAAGCAAACTGTGGGATCATTGCAACGCGAAACGCGGCATTAACACACTCGGTCGGAAATAGTACGTCTGTATTTTCACAGCGATTTAAACTGTGTCAGAAAACGGCAATATATGTGCGACGGCAAAATCAGGTTGGAACTTGGCATATTTTTCGACCGCACTCGCACTTGGGTGTTGGGTCTTGTCGCGAATGTGACGAGGTGAAGTCGTGACATGGATAAACGTGGACACAAGAGGTCGAGTTGCGTTTTTTAGTTGAAATACACTTCACTGTATTCGAATAATACTCCTACGTTGTTAGCTGGCGATTTGTTTGTCCAGATCCGTTTTATAATTTAACAAAATCCACTTTTACTCTGGCGATTTAACACAATCAGTTGATGGGGTTCTTGTAAGTTAGATGCCAACACGTCCCAACACATTTTTTCCGTCAAAACAAGCCCCCTAAATCCATAACCGTACTATTATCAGTCATGAGGTTCAACAGAAAGAACAGAAAAGAAAAAGTTGGAAGATTCATACACCGGTTTCGATACTTGTACACTTTCCCCAACAAATTGAGTCACACTGACTTTATTTACTTCAATCTGTTACACGGCTCCCGTTGTTCTAAGTGTGGAGATTTCGAAGGCACCGTAAAATGTTCGGTTAACGGTTGCAGAGATTTACAACGGTTGATGAGATAATTTAGTGAGACGTTTCAGAAAATCGCCGCTGTTGCTTTCTCTCATTGTTAAGCGAAACACTATTGTGACATACCTATTTTACAACGCAGGGGGCTTTCACCTAAATCCCTCGAACATTTTGATTTTTCGCTATCGTAAAAATAGAAAAAAAAATACGAAATAGAAGTTTGACAAGGGAACATACGTTTCGTGAATAGGATTATAGGAAAAAAATATTCAAAAACCTTAAGGAAAAAGAAACGATTGAAATGTAAAATATTTGGCAGCACCTTATTCCACACGATAGTTGCAATTCAGTGTTTCCGAAAAAAACGACGATTGTACGAACAGTGGCCGGCACATGACTCAGCACTTTTAGCTGCACGTGACGTCAAACAATGACGGGGCGCACCGAAACCTAAAAGTCACGTGACCGATTTGATTTGTCGCAAAAAGATGTATTTGATTGGGAAAAGGATCCACACAGCACAATATTACCCAGCGGGGGAGCACAGCTTGGAGGCAGATACAAAGGCCACCAATCAAATCACAGTACGTCACAGTGGATGCTTTACTGACGTCACAAACCACTTGATATTTTGTTTTCCCGCCGCATACGCTCGCTGCTGTCACCAAGCGGCGGAATCGCGAAAGAAATTTTTTTCACCGAAATTTTGTTGAGCTTGTTGGTATCAGCTCTTGGGCTCCGCATGTGGTCGTGGCCCCTCGAGGAAATACGTCATCATTTCGCCCTTGCCCTTGACCTTGACGTGACCCCGTGGCACAAGGTCGAAGCCTTTTTCCTTGAGTAGTTTGTACATCTCTTCAGGGACCTGAACACAAATATCGAACATATGTTTACTGTATCAATACAATAGCAAAGAGCCATTACAATGATTTGTGAGCTACAGACAGTGCACACTCACAACAAACTGGAGTGCCGTAATCTGGCTACACTAGCCAGCCTAGACGGCCAATGCCTGGTAAGCAGCTGCACTGATGAGACCTTATAGCTCGAAACAGTGCGTACTGTCTGCAGCTCATGTTTACTGTGTTTGATATTCACGTCAGTAAAAGCATGCATTTAAACGTGGTACTGCGATCTCTACATACTATTTTAAGTCAGGGACATGGTCATAGAGATGAGGTTAAAATACTTCAACACTCCTGTCGCGGCATATTCTTGTCAGTGTATTGACACATATAAGTATACGTCGAAATAAATCGTGGGCGACGGGTGGGCAACACCTGGCACGTGTGCCACGGTTGGCTTACGAGGTGATTATTTATGGTACGTCACGGGTTTTGCGTGATTACATTCCCACACTTTTTGTGCCAAGTGTGCAGTACAACTGCAGCAACGAGCTACATAGTGCACGTTATAACGATTAACCTACTAAACACAGAAAAGCAGTGACGTTATCAACATGGCACGCGAACCCATGAACATTTTGACAAAATATATAAACTTGCACTCTGTGTTCAAAAAGTTACCCCCTATCACAGGCGTTTGCTAACAGCTAAACAGCAAAAGAAACAGGTGATGATAAACCAATACTCTTGATTCATAACTCACCTGTATTTTATCCTTAATCCCGGTGCTGTCCATTCTACTCGCCACATTCACGGTGTTTCCCCATATGTCGTACTGGGGTTTTCTGGCCCCAATGACCCCCGCCACGACGGGTCCGATGTTGAGACCTGCAACAATTAGTAAGTGTCAGTGAAACCCCATTACAGAATCCTTATCATTAAATTGATCACATACCAATATCTACATAACATGCCTTTATTGCCTTTTATACAGTAACCGTTTCAAATATAATTCCATTTGCACATTTCTTATAATCGTGAATAGTAATCAGTTCAAAACCTAACCGCAATGGCGAAGAACAATGCAGATAGGCGCTTCCTGTAAAACTGCCTGGCACACAATCATATGAGTAGGGTACGTAATACGATAACCACATGTACAGTGTTTTGTCGGCTGTGTCAGTCTGAGTAGGGTTGGAAAAAACACGACAAGTGTGAGATAGCTAATCTATTTGAACAATACAGTTTCAACAGTGTGTGTTAACCGACGTTTGGAGTCCGCTGTTGACCTACCAGACCTATTGTGGTTCAGTTTGATTATTTTTTATTCGATTTTATTGATTCTTACATGTTTAAGTCACCCTAAGGTTCCACTGGATTGTACAAGCAGTCGCGTTGACCATATTGTTGATAATTAAGAAAAGTGATTATATTACAAACATAACTGCCAAAGAACTTGTATTTAGTGAACACATATTATTGTCAACGTTTGACATTCGCTGTCGCCATTATTAGTTTTGTTCCAAAGTGATTATAGGTTGTTCATAAAACTAACCAAAAAAATGTAATGTTATTTTGCTGTAGTTTATATTGTATCCAGACAGCTTACAGCTGGCTTACATTTAGATGTAAGTAGATACTTTTTGCAATGGCGTTTGATACAACTCTCAACAACAAGGTAAACGTTCTAAAAACTTCCTATTTTTTTTTAGTTAAGCGCCCTAAGCTGATCTAGAATGTGGTCCAAACTGAAGAACACTATGCAAAGCATACGCCGAAAGGTTTTGTTCGGACTTCCGGTGATATTAGCAATCATCTTACTAGTCCATTTTTGCAATCTAAACGAATTTAATAAGAACGATGACAACTTTATGAAACGAATAAAGCTAAGAATGGATGAGCGGGTCACTAATATTCGGCAAAGTTGCGAACAACTGGGTGAGCGAAATATTTAATTTCAGTTCTTCCACCTAAAATTGAATCCGAATTTCGTCGGAAAATTTGGCGGTTGGAGTAACAAATATTTTCTTTAGGACTTTATCACGACAGAAAGAAAATCAGAGAAGAATTGATCTATTCCGACGAATACAAAACGATATTTTGCCAAATTCTCAAAACTGGGACTACAAATTGGAAACGTCTTTTTGCCGATTTAATGCATCTTCATTTTGAGGTACCCGGGTACCTAAGTCATATTCATAACACTTTTAGACGGGCCTTTGCGGAATGACAAAAAAATAAACGACAAATTTAAAAAATGAGAGTAGTGACATCTGTAAAGCGCCAGACCCACTTTCCAGTAAATTCCCTTCACAAAAACGTCTTGTAACGACAATGACGGGTTAATACTTCATCCGCCTAAACTGCCCTACATTTTTGGGTTTTAAAGTAAACAGCTATTTCAGACCGGTCAGACGTTTGGTGTTTTAGTGTGTTTTTTTTGTGCCTTTTGTAAAGCGAAACAAGTGTAACCCAACTTACCCGAAACAGCAGAATACTGAACAAACAATCGTGTTTATACAGAAGAACGGACATTTTATTGAGGATTTCAAAAGGAAATGTCAGATTTCAGGGAAGGAGAAAAACAAGCGGTTGTTGAATCCAGATTGGTTAAAAATGACAGTTGTGCGCGAACCATTCGAACGAATTGTTTCGGCGTATAGATCAAAACTGTATCGACCAACGGAAAAATTAATGCTTATTGCCTCAGAGCAAATCCGGGAATTTTTAACAAAAGCAAATGTTCATAATGTTAAAGGTAACAGCACTTACAAATCGAATTTACGTTTTTCCCTGTATTTCAAGTAATTTTTTTGTAGAGAGCAACGTCGCTAAACATTAGTTAAATTCGCAAAACTCAACCCTAAATTTTTGCTTTCTTGTACCAGAGCCTATAGAGCGGTTCATCGCACAACATGTCTTTCTGGAAACTTGATTTAAATTTCCTTACGATCAGCTTTGCACTAAGACCGGCAAATAACTGTTTTGTGGTTGACTAAAGATTGTGTGAAGCGCAGAACCGGTTGAAAAACCGTTTCCTGAACCGGATCTAAACCCGAATCCAAACCCCATGTACCTAATTAAACAGAAAACCAGAGGAAGCTTAACCCAAGCCGTCCGACTCACTTGTTTATCCGCACACACACAAAACTTAAGCAGGACGAGCCCGCGCTGAAAAAACGCAACTTTGAATCTTTCAACAAGTTTTTTAGGCTTTCTTTTTTGGGCTTGTTTTTGCATTAGGCCCCTGTTAAATTTTTCTTACGATTAGCTGTCAAAGGCTTTTACGAAAGTGATCACAGCAACTAACCGTCTTTTTTCTGTTTCAACCTTGCAGCACCAAATGGGAAAAAGTCAAACGCTGTAACGTTCAGTGACTTCATTAATTATCTCGTGCTCGCCAACCCAGNGATCACAGCAACTAACCGTCTTTTTTCTGTTTCAACCTTGCAGCACCAAATGGGAAAAAGTCAAACGCTGTAACGTTCAGTGACTTCATTAATTATCTCGTGCTCGCCAACCCAGGGTCTATTTCAGATGAAAATCTGCACTGGATGAAATTTACCGCGCTCTGTCAACCGTGCGATTTCCAATATGACGTCATCGCACATCAGGAAACGATAGAGGAAGATTCAAAGTAAGTCGTACAAACTTTCTAGCAACTAAATGACACTGTCGAGCTGCTAAGTTATTTCAGCTTCGCTGGAAGCTTGCGGCAAACTGTTTTTTAATGATTACCCCACAGCTGTAAACTTCCGATATTACCAGTTTTAATAAAGGTCCCAAAAGCTAAAACAGCATTTAACCGCTAGACTCGCACAGTAACAACAGTTACGAGTGCCAAGTTGGATCTGGAACCACTAACAATTTGAACTAGAGAGGTGGCGTTCTCCATATTTTACATACACTACCACCTTTTAAAGGATATTTTCCACATGTACCTTTTCTACCTATTACATTGAATATTACATTGGATGGATATACAGATATTCAGGACCCGCATCACGTTATATTCCTCGGCATTATATATAACATGACATTTCTGCGAGCCAAAAACACATGGGTCACCACACACATGAAATTGCCAATTGGTAGTGTTGTTAACAGGGCGCGGGCATGGAATTGGACCCATAATAACCAAAGGTCACAATAACCACTCCACATCATGCCACGGATTCAGTTACCAACATTTCTATTTCCTAGATACATTTTGCAACTTATCGGGGCACCCAAAAATCTCAGTCTAAGATCGGCTTACAGCGGCCACACCGATGACGACATAGTATTCCGCCACTACGCGAGTGTGGAGCCACGAAAGCGGGTATTTCAGCTCTATGAGCTTTTACTGGACGATTACGTCTTATTCGGGTATCCCACTCCATCGGTACTCGACCGACTGTCGAAAAGCGAATGATCGATATCCTCCACATAGTGATGTAAAATCCATTTGTTTTTTTCGTGCGGGCATAGTAGCCATGCGAGTGAGAGGCGTGCAATCCCCTTCGTCAAATCTCTTGTGATTTTACATTCAGTTAACCTCTCCGTATCTTCAGTGCGCCACAGGCTACTTTGTGTCGTTTACCAATTCTATCGACCATTCACATTATTTTTTTTCTGTTATCCCCTGCCTTTAACCCATTTTCGTCCCAACTGGGGACCTACTTTTTCCTTTTTTTGTATGTGCGCCTTCACCGCGTTACGTGTATGTGAGCAACGCAATGTGTCGTGTTGGACAGTTTGTGCGATGTAACCACCGTTTCAATAAAAGATAGGACACATGCAAATATACAACTAGAGGGGTGACATTACCCTCACACTTTACTTCTACCAATCGGTGAGCTTAGGTAAAAAGTGGTCACTGCATAAGTTTAGATGTTTATCTAACACATGCCAAAATGTAAAAATTTAAAAATCTTGGAAGACTCGTTTTTAACCAGAATGTGTAAACAAACCATCGTTAGACAGTATAAATAGAGTGAAAACAATTTAACTGAAAAAAAACCAGACATTCTATGACAAAAAAGGTAGAAAAACCTTGAGTACAAAACCAAAACCTCACAAATGCGACAGAAGTTATCATCAGGCGCTTCTGGGTATCTTCAAATTTAATTTGCATAAAAGCTACAGAAAGGATGTGCTGGCTACATAAACTTCACCGTAGCTAAAGGAAAACCTTAAACACAAGGCTCTCAAAGAAATCAAACTTCATTTCTCGTACAAAGCCAGCAAGCCTATTAAATCCACGAAATTCAAAAAGCAAACTCACCGATTCTGAAGGAGAAATTATTGAAGGAATGCTGATTGACGTAAGAGAGTTGATCTTGAAGCCTCATTGCAAAGGTGGCGAGCGCGGTGATGTGGGTCATGTTATCTTTATCGTACGTTTTATCGTTGAGACCCGACGCCACCATATAAGTACTACCCATGTTCTTGATCTTTTCCAACTGGTAAAATTGATCCTCGCTGATAATCTGGAAATATATGTTTGGTAACAAGGGTCAGGAGACACAGTGAAATGGGGAACGCCCTGAATTCGTAAAGATTTTGACCGAGATAGCAGGTGGTGGTTTAACGACGGACTTTTCCAACAAATTAAATCTTGGAGACATTGCAACGACCATACACTGGTGGTTATCAACTTTTTAGGCTTGCGGCATACTAACAAACCGTTTTTTTCGAGGCCCGCTTTGGCGGCTTAAACCACAAAAGGTTAAATTATTTCGCAACTTTAAAGTAATGGTGAGGCTGCTTTTGGTAAAGTCATACCAAAACGAGGTTCCAACGTGGTCATGCACGTGTCCACTTTTCGTCATTATGTCCTAAAAGTCTCTATCGTTTTTTTTACTTTCGACTTTCTATCACTGTACACTAATGTGCCGCGGCACACAATATTAAAACTACTGTCACTAAGCAACGAATAAATAGAGACTGTCGACAAACTACGATGTATTGAATGCGGTTTCAAGGCACTTGGGACATTGTTTAAAATCGCGTTTGCCATACATTGAACAACTAGGTATTTTAGTTTCTCTGACACAATTATCTTTGTTTTCCTAATTTAAAACCTATGTTTTAGATTTGCTACATAGCATTGTTACTTTTTAAGATTTAGGAACGCCAACTTACATTATCGAAGTCAGCANGTAGCCATGCGAGTGAGAGGCGTGCAATCCCCTTCGTCAAATCTCTTGTGATTTTACATTCAGTTAACCTCTCCGTATCTTCAGTGCGCCACAGGCTACTTTGTGTCGTTTACCAATTCTATCGACCATTCACATTATTTTTTTTCTGTTATCCCCTGCCTTTAACCCATTTTCGTCCCAACTGGGGACCTACTTTTTCCTTTTTTTGTATGTGCGCCTTCACCGCGTTACGTGTATGTGAGCAACGCAATGTGTCGTGTTAGACAGTTTGTGCGATGTAACCACCGTTTCAATAAAAGATAGGACACATGCAAATATACAACTAGAGGGGTGACATTACCCTTACACTTTACTTCTACCAATCGGTGAGCTTAGGTAAAAAGTGGTCACTGCATAAGTTTAGATGTTTATCTAACACATGCCAAAATGTAAAAATTTAAAAATCTTGGAAGACTCGTTTTTAACCAGAATGTGTAAACAAACCATCGTTAGACAGTATAAATAGAGTGAAAACAATTTAACTGAAAAAAAACCAGACATTCTATGACAAAAAAGGTAGAAAAACCTTGAGTACAAAACCAAAACCTCACAAATGCGACAGAAGTTATCATCAGGCGCTTCTGGGTATCTTCAAATTTAATTTGCATAAAAGCTACAGAAAGGATGTGCTGGCTACATAAACTTCACCGTAGCTAAAGGAAAACCTTAAACACAAGGCTCTCAAAGAAATCAAACTTCATTTCTCGTACAAAGCCAGCAAGCCTATTAAATCCACGAAATTCAAAAAGCAAACTCACCGATTCTGAAGGAGAAATTATTGAAGGAATGCTGATTGACGTAAGAGAGTTGATCTTGAAGCCTCATTGCAAAGGTGGCGAGCGCGGTGATGTGGGTCATGTTATCTTTATCGTACGTTTTATCGTTGAGACCCGACGCCACCATATAAGTACTACCCATGTTCTTGATCTTTTCCAGCTGGTAAAACTGATCCTCGCTGATAATCTGGAAATTTATGTTTGGTAACAAGGGTCAGGAGACACAGTGAAATGGGGAACGCCCCGAATTCGTAAAGATTGTGACCGAGATAGCAGGTGGTGGTTTAACAACGGACTTTCCCAACAAATGAAATCTTGGAGACATTGCAATGACCATAGACTGGTGGTTATCAACTTTTTAGGCTTGCGGCATACTAACAAACCGTTTTTTTCGAGGCCCGCTTTGGAGGCTTAAACCACAAAAGGTTAAATTATTTCGCAACTTTAAAGTAATGGTGAGGCTGCTTTTGGTAAAGTCATACCAAAACGAGGTTCCAACGTGGTCATGCACGTGTCCACTTTTCGTCATTATGCCCTAAAAGTCTCTATCGTTTTTTTTACTTTCGACTTTTTGTCACTGTACACTAATGTGCAGCAGCACACAATATTAAAACTACTGTCACTAAGCAACGAATACATAGAGACTGTCGACAAACTACGATGTATTAAATGCGGTATCAAGGCACTTGGGGCATGGTTTAGAATCGCGTNAATAGAGACTGTCGACAAACTACGATGTATTGAATGCGGTTTCAAGGCACTTGGGACATTGTTTAAAATCGCGTTTGCCATACATTGAACAACTAGGTATTTTAGTTTCTCTGACACAATTATCTTTGTTTTCCTAATTTAAAACCTATGTTTTAGATTTGCTACATAGCATTGTTACTTTTTAAGATTTAGGAACGCCAACTTACATTATCGAAGTCAGCAATGATTTCGTTGAGTAGACGAAGACACTCCACTCCCTCATTGTTGCTTTCCAACTCGATGTAGAACTCGGAGAAGTTGACGATGGTCGCGAACATGACCGCCACACATTCACATGATTGACAGTAGAGTTCATCACTGTTCCTACAAACACAAACAGTGATTTCGGTTAGCTGGATGGGATTTTGTGTTCTGCTGTGTTGCCATGCGTGCATGCGTGGTATTTATTGCATTTCAATTCAAAAACGATTTCGGTAATATACTTTCATGACACTTAGATCAGTGCATTACAATCCGTCATGGAGCCTTGAGTTAGGTTGGTAAATATTGCGGAACCCGTCATATAATAAAAAAAACTAATCCACGCACTACACACAGAAAGCATGTATTTCCACTAACACACTTCCGCACATGAATACAATGTAGTTTAAAAGAGTTATTGTATCGCATTAAAAGTAGTAAATTTCATGATTTATTGGCCTAGACTTAAAGCTAACGGAATCCCTGTGAGTGCTTTCCAGATCACTAGGATTTCGCGAAACCCTGGTTGAAACGCCCAGGCTTTCATGACAGTATTGGAACCCGAGAAATACTACGGTTAATAGTTAATAGACCCGTAATCGTACTGCGGTGGCCATTTTAAAATCACATATTTTAAAGCAATGTGGATAGAACAAAATTAGGGTATATCAGAGTGCTGTGATACAGCTAACAACTTAATAATGGACCAACCCATTTCATTTCCTCTTGAAGATTCAAAGTTCATGCTAAAAAGTGTTTTTGTTTTTTTGTACACTACGTTAAAGCAAAACCGTTCTGTTTTAAAAGGCATTTACAGGCAACGACATTAGTTTTCCTTTTAATCCCGGGTAAGAAAAACACTTCGGTTTCCGTTTAAATAGGTGAGGAAATATTTTTTCCATGGGGCCAGATAAAAAACAGAAAATATAGTGAAAGGCTCAGGCAAAAAGCTTTACTTAATTCTGCACAATATTCCTAGTAAAGTATTTCTTTTTAAAAAACAAAAACATTAAATAACGTTGATTTGACACGCTGGTAAGAATGTATATAACGCCAATAGGCAAAGAAAAAGTGCAGGCGCCTTACAAAAATGTCATTTATTTCATTTTATGTTTATTTTCTAATTCCTAAACGGGGTCAACCAAAGGGCCGCATGTAGCCCGTACAGAGTACCCATGTTTTAAACAATGTGTCTTTACCAACTTCATTAAACTCACTTGTTGTCTTTCTCCAGAAAATATCCGGCGACATCCACGGGCAGGATGTTGTGGAGCAGCTTCCTGTTGTAGGCTTGCTTCTTCTGCATCTCCTCCCGCTCCTCTGCCGCCTGGGATAAAATGCACAGCACGTTACGCTGCGATCGCGGATCAACCTACAAATTCGGTTTCGGTGCGACGCGTGGCAATTTGCCAATTTCTTTGAATAATTTATCGCGTTTTGTGTTGAAACGGGTTAAGCAGACAGATGAGACAGCAGGGTCGTTAATCGAATGACTGAGCGGCAATCCCACACTATGAAGCAACACTAAGAAATATTTGAACGCGCTATCTTCACCGGTATAATACCAATGTTAGCGAATGGATATTGATTAGGCTGTATCTGAGCACAAGATCGCTAACTAAACATGAAAATTACTGGGATTTAGCCAAATGATTAGCTTTTTCGGGGCTGGCGCTCTATGGACCTAAGCTACACAGTCATGGTAGGCGTGGAATGGACTAACGCCCAAATTTTGAAGCTTGAATCAAATTGGTCCAAGCGACTGGTTTTCGAAAGCTGTCTTATAAATTCCAGACCAAATGTCCTCAATCGTAATGATGGCAAACTATTGCACCTTACGCCCAACTACGTTAACCACCATAGAACAATGAACTGTTATTTTTTTCAGAAACATTTTCTTCTCCTTACCTGTCGGTTCCACATAAAGTCAATTCTCGCTGTCATTTCCACTTGTTGACCTTGTAAAAACACAGCCGCCACGAACAGCAGTAGAATGATCGGGGTCATGACCTTGAGGGGCACTAACCACGTGACTCGAGTGACGCTAAACATAGAAAACAAATGCAAGCTTGGATAAAAAATAACGAGATTTAACTGTTGATCAAAAAAGCTTTTAACATTTTTCCCGTGTGTTTATTGTAGCACAAGATTTTTCTGTTCCTTTCCACATAACTGGTTCACTTTTTCAACAAAGCCATACGCCTTCTCATGCTAGCTCACCAAAGCGTTTGGGGGCAATGGTAAAATAATGAATCAAACGCCTGAAAAAATTACTTGATCAAGGCGGTGACAAAACTGACAGCCTTCTATCAACTTATCACTTCTATCATCTTAAAATAAAAGTCAAACGCCAACAGGAAACAGTTATGCACAAGGCACAGCCGGAATTATGAACCACGCCATCCCATTGAGCCGACAATCAACGCTAATTATCAACAGTTAGAGTTTGTTACCGACTTTAGATTGCAAATTGTTTGCTCATAATAACCGGGTTTAACTTGAAACGTGCGAGCTGTGACGTGCACAGGTTGGGCGCTTTATGATGTTTATGTGGGTTTCCAGGTCATCCACATCCCTGAGTTTTTACCAAAATAGCATAAATCATGCTTCAAGCATGCGATTTTTGTAGCGAATCTTAAGCATGTTCAAGGCAGTAAGCAAATTAAGTTTTGGTGTCACGTTTTAAAAAAATGCCACAACGTAAGTGAATTTATTAAGGTGCGACTTTGACAAGCACTATGACAAGTAATTGCCACTTTGATAAAGTAAGACGATGTAATTATTCCCTTAAGTCCACAAATGTGTTAAAATGGAGTGGTTCAGGTTTTACAGTGAAAATAAAAGTTGAAATTTGGAAGTAGCACAAAAGCATGTTGAATTAATTGTCTCATCTCTGGACTTAAGGCATAGGTGAAAAGGTTAATATTCATTAGCCAACAAAACCGTTATAGCAAGAGCGATCTAGTCCCACGCGAGAGAAGACCAGAAACTCCAGACAACTTATCGTCTTACTCGTAAGTGCTGTGGTTCAAGATGTCCGCGTTGTCGTAGAGATTCTGACCGAAGACGAGAACGATGACGCTGTAGGTGAGAGCTTGGGCGAGAAGCAGAACCAGCTTACTGACAGCTGAAGTCCCGAGGAACTGGGCACACGCCAGCATCGCCAGCACCAAGCAATAAGTGAAGTACTGTAAAGGTAACAAAGGTTTGAGAATACGCCCCGGCCTAATGAATGGCTACATTGTAATCTAATGGAAACGTTTCGATAATCGCTGTTGCTATCATCATCCGTGCAAAAATGATATCAAATGTGGTGAATAAGACAAACAAAAAATCCATGGTAGGTGAAGTTACTACGTAGCACTGATCGTATCAGTTTAATGTTTAACCCCAAAGAATTGCAGAAGATTTTAAGTTAATTCAGTTTTGACTCCATTTACCCGAAGTCAGAGTATTGCTCGAATCAAGCAAAGTCAAGGAAATTTGCAAACTCAAATCTCGATCTCGACTCAAGACAATGTTAAGAATCACTTGAGTTAAGTCAAGTGACCCTTGTTGCAAAGTCAAGCTCCTCCCCAAAACACTCAGGTTAAGTATGGAACAGCAGAAACACACTTAAAGAAACCCAGAATACAAAATCCGACAGTTTATCAATCAGGCGTGATACGGGAAAGTCCCGCAGGGGATTCCCGGCTTAGCTTACCTGTGGAAAGTGACACGAGGGAGTCTGACCACTGCAGATGTTTAACTTGTCCTGATCGAGCAGAGTGAAGTTAAGGGCTGATGTGATGTTGTCGAATGATAGAGGTTCCGTTGTGTTGAGTTCTTGCGCCGCGCAATCCCGCAAACTGTATCCAGGGATGTAAAAGGACTGAAATACAAAATGTGCGTGGTTGCAGCTAAGTTTTTTTTTTACAAAAGTGCTAGTATTTGTGTTCCTGTGACATCAAAACAGAGTGGTTTCTTTTTATTAGAGAAACAACACCCAACCGGGTTTTGTTCATCGAGTATTCAAGTGGCAGGTACTTTAAAATAATTAGGTTTTATAAATTTGGACGCTGGTAACATTACTATTGTTTTAACCATCGACTTTCACTATGTACAAACCACACTTGCTCAGGATACGCGAGTGAAAACAATTTTAAAACTTTGCTGGCCGAATAGAATAGAAGAAGATCTGATCATTTTTAGTTTGCTTTCTAAGCAAGATACTACGAGTCGTCAATGTAAGATGACGTCATTGACCCTTACCATGTTTCCGATCGCCATGGTTGTGATGAGGACGATGATCGCGATGGAAAGGAGTTTCACAAGTTTTGGGTCGATACAAGCTTTCCCGCACTTCTTAACTTGTTTCTGAAATAAAGCATCCGATAAAATAAAGTTTCACGTTCAGGGAGTCTATAGGTCCAACAATGGGTGCACTATGGTGAACTGGGGTAAAATGTTGTCAGTGCATGACCCAGACGCCCGTCTTTCATGTGCGAAGAGATTTGGAACACTACTTCTTGAACAAAACGTGTAAATTAAGCGGCGTTGAGAGTCAAAAAACACCGTGAATACTATATGTGTCCCCTTTAGGGAATCCATATTTAAAAACTTTGCGAAGAAAGGCGCAGAATCAGTAGTTGGATTATTCGGTCAGAGATGGAAGCGAAAATTGAGTTTGGATGAATAAATGAAACCTTCGCTGTTACCAAGGATTTTAAAAACGACACGTGAAATTTCTTTCGGTAGATTTTGTCCTGAAATGTTTTGCCCTCAAATTAACACTCAATGTTTAAAACACACCAACAACTTAAGCACCGTAACTCACTAACCTTGTAACAAAAGGTTGAGAGCATCACAAGTGGGAGGATGAGGCCCGCTGTTCCAATATACGTCACAAACATCAATCCTTTGCTAAAAGTAAAAGAGTAATTAGGTTTATAACAGCAATACCCCTTGCTTTTATATTCTTGGGCATTTTAGGGGCAAGCACAAAGCAGCTGCACAAAACATCCGACCTAGTAGCTACTGCAAAGCGTTCTGTGTAATGTACGGGATGTTTTAACCGTACTGACTTTATAGGTCGGCTACTCACAATGGAATCATGACGAGCTGGACAGCAAGTACGTGGATGTAGATGAAAACTGCGAAAGCCGTGTACAGGTGAAAATGGCGATCATGCTGCTGGGCATACTGAAATAAAATAAATGGTTTTCAATTTCCTAACACTATAATTTCAAGTTTGATATTTCCGAGTTACGTATTGGGGTATTTGTTCGCATTTACCTCTTTAAATTTTAAAACAAAGGGTATAATGCGGAATACATACTTTCCTGTGTTATTTCTGTTTCTGAACAAACGTTTTGTCCACTTGGTAACTAGTACTCTTTGTGAGATTTTACATTAATAAAACGACAAACAGTCTTGTTTTTTCTGTTTCTGTTTTGTAGGAACGAACTAGTAATTTAATTTAACAGCACGCCAGGTTTTCAAATGGCGTAATGCCGAGTAAACCTTCGACAAGCATTTCCACTATCCGTTGCTTGTGCTCTACCTACTGAGTTATAAAGATTGAGCGAGACGCCTCCCAAAAGCCGAATTCATATACCAGGTAATGTGTGTACCAAACACCAATTTAAAAACTTAGCGCTAACCTCTTGTTTCAACTTCTTGTCTTTGAAGGGTCGGAACAGTCGATCAAACGGATTCGATTTGCCGAAGTCGAGGCCCTGTGCATCGATGGCTCGGTTTAAAAAGTCGTTTACTTCGCTCTCCGACAAACTGCCGCTGTTTTCCCGAAGAAGATTGGTAGACAGGTTTCTGCAAACAAAATTGAAAAGGTTTACTTGCTGTATTATTATTTTAATGCGAATTTTACACTTTGCACGCGTGTCGTTGTCATCAAACGCTAACCGATGTACCTGTGCTTGTTACACTCAAAGTTCACACCAAAAGTAGTTTGGAACTGAGATTAAGGTATATCGGTAATACCAAGAATGCTCCTAATGTATTTTGCATTGCATAAATGTCTCATAACTAAGAAAATTGACATCGGACAAATTTTCTTTCGAAAATAATGAATCGCGAAACGTACTGACTCGATTGCCCTAAAGCAATGCTGTGGCGTCAATTTTCATTCCACTACTTTTTTTGGTAAAATCATCGACTTTTTCGCAATGTGTCAAACCAAAAACAACAAATTTTGGTACCAAACTCAAGGTTTTAAATTGTCCCAACAAGAAGATAAACACACACAAGTATCTTCGTACACAAACTTCAAAATTAAAATCGATGAAAACTTTGATGAAATAACTTGAACAATCCTTACTTGGCTGTGTCTTCGAATCCCATTATCTTCATCTCCTTTGCAGCTCTGTTTTTGCGCAAATTCAGCCTTCCACCCGCTTTCTGATTACTATTGCTTGGTACAGCTTGACCAGGTATCGTGGGATCAGCTTGTGGCGTTGGGGCAGGAGGTGGAATCTGGAGGAAAGAAGCACAGAATGCAAAATGATATTTTCCAAAACTAGGTGACTGAATTTAAAAGACATTGCTGTTTTTTTTTAATTTTTACGTTTTTAAGGGTCTGTGGGTGAATCAATCGGGGTGAAAAGTTACAGTGCACTACTTCAGATACCCATCTATCATGTGTGGAAGAAATTTTCACGAATTATAATTGGCCAAACTGTAGGAATAAACTGGCGCTGGACAGAAAAAAAAGTGCGAAAACAATATGTTACCTCCATGGGGACCCATAAAGAAATATTCTAAAATCTTAGCCTAGTGTTGTGATACGATGCAAAATAGCAAAAAAAACCCAAATTTTTTTATCATACTGGTCGGTAATTTAACCCGTTATTATGGCAAACATGGCACACTAAATTGGCCAAAATCTATGCGGTGAACGCCCATTAAATTCCATGTTAGAATCACTGCCATGGTGAACAGCGTTTATTTATATAACGGTTGCGGTGAA
The DNA here is from genome assembly GCA_008931825.1 of Phallusia fumigata. NCBI lineage: Eukaryota > Metazoa > Chordata > Ascidiacea > Phlebobranchia > Ascidiidae > Phallusia > Phallusia fumigata. The sequence goes on along the minus strand of QXVZ01017727.1, from coordinate 2,825 downwards.
AACACTCCCTTAAAGTGAATGCGGTACGAGACTAAACGGGAAAGCGGACGTCATTGCGGCAAAATATTTTACCAGTCATTGTGGGAAACACTTTTGTGGTAAGCGGTCTTTCGTCGGTAAATGTCAATGCGTAAACATCGGGCATGATCTAAGCGTGTTGGAAACTAATTGTAATTGAAGGTAATGTTCCTTTGGTAAAGTCCCTGTGCTCAGGATCAAAATAGACACCAATTAGTGCTGTAAAGAGGTTGTTTAATGAACTAGTTTGCCGATGTGACTGAAAATCCATGTCTTTTTTAACGTGTAGGGTTAGGATTGCCAACTCTGTTAAGCTACAATAAAGGACACAAAAACTTTATTGATATTTTATCACTTCTCAAAAACACATTTCCAATAATATTTCGATCTGATGATGACATAAAATACTGGCACTACTGTTACAAGTTTTCTCACATTGATTTTTTCACAACAAATTACAGCTCAATTTTGTGAAGGGCTTCATCACTAACTTTTTGTATCTAAATTTGTTTTGGTCCTTCAAGTCTCAGTTTAGAAATTGAACTACGAGTCAAAATGATTTTGAAATAAAGGACAAATAGTGAATCTTTATAAAGGACAAGGACGAATAGAGCTGAATAAAGGATTGTCCTTTTAAAAAAAAGACACCTAGTGTAGGGCCACATAGATGGAAGTCTAACAACTAGACAAATGCCCTAAAGAAGATAAACTTTCCTATCCAATCAAATTCGCCAAAAAGAAATATTAAAACGCCCAATCCGGAAACTGAAGTTGGGTAATTAGACACAACTTTTTTTCTTCCAAAAAACTCATATTGAACTCATTTAACTCATGAAATACAAGCTTTTATATTTTTCTTATTATGAAAGAGAATTTTTGAAAATTTTGTTGACAAACTAAAAAACTTAACGACATCTTCATCAAATACGACAATAAATCTTTGTTTTACCTTTGCTTTTGGCTTTTGCTTTACTATCAGATACGTCTCGATGTTTTTTTCTTTCAAGTAAGCGTTTCGCTCCTGGCCAAACCCGGGTTCCACCTCATAGTCGTCGTGAAGGTATTTAAGTGTTGCGGCCGTGATGTGGATGCGTCTGAAACAAAAGACAAATTGGGGTCAAAGAAAAAGCTGTGGATTTAAGTTTTTTTAAAATTTGCAATTTTCTATCACAATTTTCGGTAACTTTGTTTGGTTTTGATTAAAGATGGTTTAGTTTTGACAGCACACCTATATTACTAATTTCCTGAATAATTTCCAGGTATCTTAAACCACACTCAAAGATTGGACATTTTTAAGACTTACATTACTCCGTCAACTAAACTGTTTAACCCCTTGATCGAAGCTTTCAGTTTTTTCAAAACTTGTGATTGGAACAAACGGGCCACGTGACTTACCCCGCCTTTCCGCCAGCTTCCATCTGATTGGCTAACGTCACATCGTTGCTCCACACATCGAACTGCCACTTCTTGAGGCCCAGGACACCGCAATGGACGCGGCCCGTGTGGATTCCAACTCTCATGTTGAGTTCCGGTATCCCAGTGACCTCCCGAACCAACCTGGAAAGAAATAAGAGATTGCAATTAGTGAATTGTGAAGTGTTGTATGTTAGTTGGATTTGAAAACTTTCGGGGATGCAAGGTTTATTGAAACTCCTCTTGTTCAAACGAATACTCTGCTTTTAAAACCTCTCCCAATAGCTGCGTTTAAAAAGATGCTACGATGGGATTTTTTTAAATCGAAATAGTTAATGTCCGATTATCCGTAACAGATGCAGTGGTAATCTCCGTGACAAAAAATTAAAAAAAAAACGTCATGGATTATTCAAATAACGTAGCGGCGGTAAAATACAAAAAATGTTTGAATAAAACTGTGCGCATCACTGTTCCAGCGGCGTGGTGTTTGCTGTTGTGCGCATGCGTACACACGAAGCTACACGCCAGGCTGCGAAGAAGAGAGAACTGTATTGCGGAGCAGGGACTGGTAATGGTAGGTAATGTTTTTGACTCCGTGTATCTGCTAAACCGTGTACCATTTTCTTGAATTTGATAGAATGTAGAGTTCGGGTATTGTCCTGCTTCCAGCTAACACTCCTACTAATTATGTCTACGAGAAGCAACTTGTAGCGAGGGTAAAAAGTACAGGACCTTCAACCAATCAGAACAATTCTATCAGGAAAATGCCNCAGAAACAAAGAAAAAAAACGGAACGAAAACCCATAAGGGGACCCACAATAACACGTGGTCAAAAGAAATAAATTTATTATCAACCTGTTGCTGATTCTGTCTCTGCAGGTTCAGCCTCGCCTCAATGCACTCTCTTGTCTCGGTGAAGGCTTTCCTCTGCGCCATCTCAGATGATATTCGTATGCAGAGGCCGACAGCATTCGTGCAGAAGAAGAGCATCACGTCGCTTGCAATCTGAACATAACAAAATAAATCTGAATGCAATAATTGTACAAATACGAATACAAACTTCAATGACCCCAATTCAGTGATTCTTTGCCCTTTTTTCACATCTGTACCCCTTTGAAAACACCAACCAGTTCTCGTGACCTCTTACGCAACTTCCGGAAGGTAATTATTGTTTTCATTTTCAAATACCAAACCATCCTCGAGCCCCCTAGAAACAGATCTAGTATCCTATAAGGTACGTGTTCCCCTAGTTAAGAACCCCTGCTCCTTAAATATATGTCACGATACGTAAATGTATGCGTAGTGCAAAAATGAGCTGAAAAAGACCCCAAATGACGTAATATGGTTTAATGATTTTTAAAACCTCCAAGCGTAAGATGTACTACGGGCAGTTC
>QXVZ01017717.1:0-18026 GCA_008931825.1 Phallusia fumigata | reverse complement strand
TTTGTTGAAGCAGCAATATATAAATCAATGTGAATTAGGCTCGTGCACATTAAGTTATCCCTTTTAGCGTAGAAAAACAATATGGTATTCGGCGGACTGCATAAAAACTTAAGTATAACCCTTGTGCAAGGAATATGCATATCCTAAATGAGTAATATCTTAAATGTCTGTTGAGAAATAGAGAAACAAATAAGGTTAATGCCAAACAAAAGATCTAAAACATAAATATATAGTTTATGGCAACAGCGATTTCAACATAAGGATCTTTCACCAAGGTTTTAACAGCTCCAACGAGTATTCAACAGTTTTGTTATGTGCTTATATCGTTTATTGCTTGTGTAGAGGCGGTCGGAGAGTGGATCCAAGTAGATTTGGAACACCCCGCGAAAATTACCGGTGTTATAACTCAGGGAAGAAACGGTGAAAAGTACAATGAATGGACAAAAACATACAAGATTAGTTTCATGGGACCCTATGAAAGTCACTGGAACTTCGTGACCAACTCTGCCAATCAAGTGATTGTAAGTTTTGATTACATCAACACAGGTCTCGTAAATATTAACGTTTGTTGTTTTTTAATCTTTGGTAAGCAAAATCAGCCTGAATGTGTATGAGTGTATTGTGTACTACTACCATTGCATTTCCGTTCATTCATCTTTGCTTTTCGTTGATTTTTAACGTTGGTTTCATCGGAAAAAGAAATGCTGCTGGAGGTTTTTGCTCATGGAATGAGAAAACACAGAGACAGGATTAGAACCGATACCCTGGAGGGTCGCGGTAGACTATTTTGTGGGATACCAAACTACAACTAAAACTATGGGGCTCAAACATACGAGTGTTTTTCATTTTAGGTGTTCAACGGAAACAGCGACAAAAATACGAAAGTGACCAACATGTTCGAAAACCCCATCCTGGCTATAAAACTTCGACTAGTGGTGCAAAGCTGCAATGACAGGGCTTGTTTGCGTCACGAGTACCTGACGTGTTGAAAAAAATACAACATGTATTATTAATTGTTGTACCACAGTGATTTGTCGGTAATAAACGAAAAGAATGAATAAATATGCGAAAAGCATAATGTTTTACTGTTTCTCTGTATTTCGTTTTGTCGCCAGCATCAAGTACAGCAAATTCACCTTATTGGCCAACTTGGTTTAGGCTACTTATATTTGCAACGTCAAAATTAACCTGAGTTCTTTGAACAAACAGCGTCAAAACCGATCCAGCAAACAAAAAAGTGCCAACTTTCAACCCAAATATCTCGCGAACCAAACACCGCAAGACAACAAAATTTGCACACAACACTTTCCATCGAACGTACAAGCGATTGACGCANAGTACCTGACGTGTTGAAAAAATACAACATTTATTATTAATTGTTGTACCACAGTGATTTGTCGGTAATAAATGAAAAGAACGAATAAATATGCGAAAAGCATAGTGTTTTTCTTTTTATCTGTATTTCGTTTTGTCGCCAGCATCAAGTACAACAAATTCACCTTATTGGCCAACTTGGTTTAGTTATATTTGCAACGTCAAAACTACTTCGAACTGTTGTTGTCATTTTCGTAATCAAACCTTGTTCGGCCGTCAGGTTTAAAACTGCTAATTTTACTTTTGGTAAAATTGTTACTTCTGCTAATTTTTGTAACTTGTAGTGCCCGCTGTTTTAATCCACTGTTTAGCAAAACCTATTACAACCAGTGCTGAGATGTTCGGTAGTGAGGGATGTCCGAAAGATGCAGTCTGGAAATACATCTACGTCGCCTATGCCTGTATTCCTTAGACACTTCGTGTAAAATGGCGCTCTGTTTACCCTGTAGCCGGTTAACCTGCTAGTTTCTTTAGAAGGAAAACATTTTTGTTCATCAACGCACCACAAACGAAAGTATCTTTGCATGTAGTGGTACAAGTGAAGTTGTTGTAATCAATTATGACCTACTTAACCGTTGGGAAATTTTGCTGAAAATTTTATGCACTTTAATTAGGGGTCATTGTTGTTTGTTTATTCACCGGCTTGTCCCTAAATCCCTATTCGTGGCTACACCACCCTCCGAAATTGAGTAAAATTATTGAACATTGTGTAAAGTACATGACATTTTGGAAGTTTGAAAAACATGCCATCATGGTGCATCGATCGTAGTCATTTTTCCAATATCTCCCAACAAAACACAACGACAGGATTGGAACTTGCTATGGGAAAATACAGTCGCAACAAACTTTAGATTATTTTGGCAAACAATCGAAACTTGGAACCCAAATGTATTAATAATTTTGTATCACAGTAATTTGTAGTGAATAAAAAACAGTTTAATTAATATATGCGGAAAGGCTTAGTGTGCTGTTTCTGTTTAAGTGTAGCAACTTAACAAATTCTAATTGGCACTGTTTGGCAAAATCATTTTAGACGTGACAGGTTAAATTGAATCAAAACTGATATTGATGCAAAAGTTAAATACAATTGTTTGAACTTAACTAGACTGGCATCAAACCTATTAGACTATATTTTGCCACATTCGAAACGCGAACCAACACGAAAAGCAGGCATAGGCCTCCTTGTCTGTTAAATTGCTATTTTTTTAGAAACGCTTCAGGGCTTTTGTGGCATTTTCTTTATTTGTGGTTGATTATTGACTACGACAAAGCAAACTTTCACCGAAGCGATACCAAAGTTTCGCTCTGCTCGCTCTGTGAGTTTGTTTACTTCAGTTTGTGTCCGCGGCAAATCCATTCAATTATCAGACAAACGCTGTGAAAGCGTTTTCAAATAGCACAGTAGCACATCGTACAAAGCAGAACCAAACGTTTCGAGGCAGCTGAGTGTTATCATCTAACAAAAACTCTTGTTGAAAAACAACACTGTTGCGAAGTGTACTTTTTGATGTTATTGAAGTTTGTCGCCCACTTTATGTTTTCGTTTAGAATTTGTCAAGTTTATCAGTTAAGTTAAACTTGGACTGGGCTTTACAGCTGCACCAGCGAAAAACATGACAAAGGTCTTTCTCTTATCATCTTGTAGCTTTGATTACGTGTTGCAAGAGTTGGGTAATATGCCGATCAGAATTTAGTGTAAACTGGATTCTTGTTTGTTTATTTGTTGGTTGGGAATTTCGTTATTGCTGGTGAGGTATTTGCAAATCAAATAGCGTCCTAATTTTACTTTGCTTTTGTTACATGAAGCATCTGTTTATAACAACACGCCCCCAAACTACGAGTTTATTCTGCTTCCAACAGCCATAAATAGGGACAAAAATGAGATAAACGTGTCAGGAAATCACTTCACTTTAGATGCGGCATGTTATTGGTCCGTGTTAGAAACTACTAAACATCCAAGTTCATAAGTGTATGAGCTGCTTTTATAAACTACACCACAAAATTTGTTTATCTTGAGTTTTTTTGCGATTTTTTTACTTATTGTGGTCCTGACCAATTCCCTACTCATGGCTGTCCCTAGCAGAATGAATTTGTAATTTGGCCGAGTTTAAATCTACACCTGATGGACGGTGCCAAATGTTATTTTGTCATTTTTCTGTCGTTTTGCTGTAGTTATCAAAGAGTGTGTCTTTTGTAGACACACTTTGTCGTAATATTGTAGTTTAGTAACTCTAAATTTGGTAATCCAGGCTTCGACTTACGCTTACCAACTCAAGCGTTGCGAACAAATTGACGAAAGAAGCTTTTATAAATCCTGCGACTGCTCCAGCAGTTATGTTTAAAAATAAAAATAAAATGTCATAAGTGTTGTACACTGGCGCAATATGCCAGGTAAAATACAAATTGTACACGTCCTAGGTTGAAATTCCGTTTTTATATCTTTACAAAGTTTTGTCCATTCATGCGTGAACGATATTTGCAAATCCGACGGTATTCTACATTTCGGTGTACTAATTTCATACCTTTGTATATTTATAGGCGGATATTATCTACTGTGTCTTCGTTAAAAACTTTATCAAGTGCAAAGCGATGGATCCATGTGCAGGTATGTTCTACAACAGCAACAAAAACGAAGCTTTTATAAACCTTTCTTCTTTGCAATCGGTTGATCTCGATCAGGTTCCGGGCATAGAAGTTCAACACAAGCAAATATTAATTCAACATGGCATTTTCACGGTAATAACTTATCGTGTTTAAACGTTTTGGATGTGTAAGAATTTTTATTAACAATTAATGCAAATCAGGCTTTTAGTTGGAAATTCATTTTTAATGTGTTTAATATTGATTAGTCTCTGATTACCTGCTGGGAAAAGCGTCCTAATCCAGCAATACATAAGTAATCCACCTAATTTTGTAACAGTTTTTATCTGACAATCAGATTATTAGTGTGAATAAAAAAAAAGCAAATAAAACAATTGTTTAATTTACAATCGTTAAAGTGTGTTTGCAAAGTTTTTGTTACTCGCTTTCCTTCCCAACCATATGGTGACTGCTTAATACGTGGTTTGCTCGGGTTACGAACCGTCCTTTTTATGAGGTTTACGACTACTACACGGTTTTCTTACTAAATAAAAAATACTGTCATTCTGTGAGTCCGATAGGAAATGGGAACATTCCCTGTACTTTTCAAACCGGGCTTGATAGTTTGTCAGCGGTAAATAATCCTCAATGCTTTTACACTGTGTATAGAGTTAACTCTTAGATCATGGTTCGTTATTGAAGCTAGGTTTCCGACAGTTTACCTAATGTGTTAGCTGTATCATTCGAATCAATGGGTAGAGGATTTTCGGTGTAATTCGAGGCTGGTGGGTTTGATTGTGCAGTTGCATGCACCAAATCGGTGACAGGACAACATGTAACGCCAAATTTCATCAAATAGCACACAAATACAAAAGCAGTGACAAAAACTTAACTCACTCGGGTACTTCGAAAGGATATTGTTGTTTTTCTGCTTCTGGCGCATTTTCCTCAAAAGCAATCACGAACAAAAAAGTTGGTATATGTGTAGACAACATTCTAATTTCGTTCGATGTAGTCTCCCGTTCATCAGTGCGCTACATTTCGGGTGAGCGGAAGTCCTATCTACTTAAATATGATTTTTCCGCTCCAAATCTAACCCGCGTAACTTGACTACATGGCAAGCGCCAAATATGTGGCAATATTATAGGGCAACTGAAATAGGGAAACTTTCGGCGACAAAAAAAGCTGAAACTTTCGGCATCAAGGGTTTTCTTTATAACAGATTACACACCCGCTGCACAATGTTCTGTATGGGTACGTTGAGTAAAAAATCACAGTGGTTACGGTCGGCACAACTGTGTAATGTAATCAACAGTTCCATAAAACTCTTGTGTCGGTTTTATTTCTCGTTCTTGTTGGGAAACTTTAGAGAGCACCAATTATCAATTATAGCCTTTCACCTCAGATTTCAACTGATAGCTTTTGGTTTCCCTAACATGTTAAGTACAACTAAACTCGACACGTAATGTCACAAGAAAATGGAATTGAATCACTTTACCAATGCGTTTTCTTTGCTGAATGATTCTACGCCGCCTATATATTATCTTTTCATCGTATAAAACGACGTATTCGCAAACGCTGCTGCAGATTAACAAATGGGTGAGCTGTATACAACATGGGCATCTTTCCACAATCTTTGGGCGCTTTTGACTTCATTTCTCGATAATAGATATTTGTAATATTATTAGTACACATGTTATAACCTTAATAACAAGCATATTTGTTTTCCAGGCAGAAGATCTATACAAGAAGTATTTGGAGAACAAAGATGCATTTGTTGGTTGGTTAACTACCGTCGGTTTCAGTGACAGACATTGGGCTTGTGTTGTACTTAAGGCAATGAAGGGATGGGAAAATAAGCACCCTTGTAACTATTTGTAATTCAATGTGTTTATAACTTGTAAAACTTTCACAAACAAATCAATAAATATTGAACCTTTGTGCAAATTGAAGTAACCATTATTTTGCAATTAGGTTTAAAGTTTGGACGTCTCTCAAGTTTAGCTATAGTACACAATTAGCTTCTAATTAATAAGTTTAATAGTTAAAAAATGCTTTTTTTGTCAAAAATAAAGAAAACATGTCTCTGAGCCGATCACATTACCGCACGTGCGCCATTCCACTGCTACATGGCGTAACTTATCACATTCAATGTATGGGTGCTTGTCCCACCACCCGATAAAATATTTTTTTAAATGTTTTGTTTTTCAAATTCGATTCTGAAATTCCAAATTCTTTATTTTGCATTACCAGCTGCTTGTGCTAAAATGAGTCGTTTGACACAAATCTCAAAAAGAACGAGCCCAGAGAAGCAAACAAATCTTATCAATACAAGCACTGACCCATAGCATTAAGTTCTTGGCAGCTGACAGTCTTGCGTTTTTATCCCGTTTATACACATCAATGTTTTAGTGGCTATAACGACTGACTTGTTCTGCGCGTAACAACGGACGTCGAACGCTCGCGGGTAACAAAATCAACCTGATGACTTTACAAGCGGACAGAGTGTGCGCAACCAAACAGCAAACAATACTGGGCGCTTGATCGATTCTATACAACAGGGTAACGCTTTGAGTCGTCTGTTGCTGTTCTAGTAAGTTTATCAAAAGCAAAAATGTCACGCCGCCAGCCAGTGCACGATCTTAATGGTTTTTGTGAAACGACGTACACGTTGCTGTATGCACTGAAAACGTTATGCATGAAACAACACCATTACATTACTTTGGTTTGCAAAATTTACAAAACTTTAGAGTTTTTACCAAATTAATTAAACTTTGTTAAATTCTGTTTGCGTGACATTTAAACATAAACAAAGGACGCAGCTTCGAAAATCTCACTGTTGTGTAGTGAAACAAAAGTGAAGGTTAGAGCCAAAAAGCCGTACCTGGCAATTGTAAAACCATCCCAAAAAGTTTGTAATCTCGCTCGAGAAAGCCTGTTGCACTAAAAGGAGTGCGACTGGTTTGGACAACATAGATTTAAAACTGTCGGCTGAAAAATGCATATCACATAGGTTTGCAAAAACACATCCTATGTTGCCGTAAACAAGATCCTTTTTTTGTGAAATACTTGCATCAACTTTATTTTTTTTTTAAATTCGTTAAGCGAGAGAACTTTGGGTTAAAACAGAGATGTTAGAGCAACAACAGAGTTTGAAAGTAAACAGACGCAACACTTAAAAAACAGCATTTCGTTGAAGTAGGTATTCATTAACGAGGAATCGAAGTTTCTTGAGTGGAGTACTTGCAACTTGGGTTTGAAAAGCTTTATATACTGTTCAAACCATTATAAATTGTTCCTAAAGTCATGCAAGGCAAAAAAGTGACTTTTCTACAACACGTTTACTTTTTAGCTTACAATTTCTGAATCTTGTGGCTATAAAATGTCACCCCTATTAAAAAGCAAGTTACAGGACGTCGTAATAAGGAAAACAGGAAAATTTACTTTTTTTAACGCAAAACGACAAATCGCAGTAGCGTTTTTCATTAAACATAGAAATATGTTGAGCAATGCAGTCGCCTTTACCGTCTTGTGCATTACATAGGGTAAGTTGGAACAGTTGCTTGGACAAAACTGAAAATTTTGGTGGAAACTCTTATGCTTCTGTTTGGCTGATCCGTATTACTTTTATCAAAACTACTGGGGTTCCATTCGTCCCAACGACCTCAGTCTTACGATGCTTGCATCTGTGCTGAATAGGATCAGCTTTACAACGTACAAAAACTTTTTGAAAGTATTTACCAATGACTAAAGAATACCCAAACTGGCTTGCAAATAAATTGAATCATATAAATACAAGCTTTGCATATCTAGATCCATTTTTTTAAGTAAAGCTCTAAGGCATTGTTCCATATGTGTTGTTGATAATGGTCAAACTTCGACACAAATTTTGTCCGTATTAACGTGTACATAAAAAATGTGTGTAATATCACGAAATATTGTTTAGGAGCCATGGGCCAAAACAGGTCTTGGAACACAATGTACATCGCAGAAGGGGACACCAAGACCGTTCAATGCACCGATCCTAGTCTAGTAATCGACGTCGTCGATGCCGAATACGGAAGGACAAAGACTTCAACACCGTTAGTGACAACGTTGCAAACGTCCATAAAGTAATCGACTTTCCGAACATTCCTAAATTTGTAAGTTTTCAGTCGAAAGTGACCACAAGGTTGTCACCTCCGGTTCCGACTTCATTTTCATGTGTCGTTTTTCTTTTGCACAGGGTCGGAAATAGCGACGAACGATGTCGGGTTTACAGAGCAAACCTTCATATTGCGACAAAGTGTGCCGAGTTAGCCAATGTGAGCTTACAGCGAGTGATGAGATGTTCGGTAGCGATGGATGTTCGAAAAATGCAGACTGGAAATACATTTACGTCGCCTATGCCTGTATTCCCTAGACACTTCGTGTAACATGGAGCTCTGTTTCCCCTGTAGCCCAAGCGGTTTACCTGCTAGTTAAAATAGGACACTGTTGCGACGAGTACGTTGATGTCATTGAAATTTATCGCGGACTTTACGTTTTCGTTTATTGTCAGGTGTTTTAGCCAAGTTAAACTTAGATCGGACTTCACCGCTGCATCTGCTAAAAACGTGCCAAAGGTCTTTGTCATATCTACCTGTACCTTAAATTGCGTGTTGCGAGAGTTGGGAAATATGCCGGTTAGAATTTACTATTAATTTAGTTTACTGTGTCTATTTACACTTTGTCGTAATATTTGGTTAAATAACTCTAAATTTGGTAAACTGGTTTTGGTTTACACTTACCAACTCAAGAGTTACGAACAAGATTGATACAAGGAGTTCTTCAAGATTCGAGTCGTGACACTAAAACGTAGTTTTCCCCTATTTTTCAACAAAAAAAAAATTTGTGCTGTCGTGATATCGGCAATTATACTTTTCCTTTGTTGCCTAAATCGGCTAATGCTTATAGTCGTTGTCGCCTAAATTGTATTTTCTTGTTTTTTATTTTTTTATGTTTAAAATAGGTACCTTTCCACTCAAGGTAACGGTGACAAAATATTGACGTAAATATGATCCCGACAAACGTGAATCCAGCGACTGCTCCAACAGTTTTGTTTAAAAATAAAAATCAAACGTCAAAAGTGTTGTACACTGGCGCAATATGGCTGGTAAAATAACAATCGAACACGTCGTTAGGTTGCAATTCCTGTTTTATATCATTGCAAAGTTCTGACCCTTCATGCGTGAACAATATTTGCAAACGGACGTATTCTACATTTCGTTCTTTAAATTTTATTACCTTTGTATATTTATGGGCGAATATTAGCTACTTTTCCTTCATTAAAAAACTTTATTAAGTGTAAAGCCATGGCTCATTTCAACTACGACAGCAACAAAATGCATATTTTTATTAACCTTTCTTCTTTGCAAGTTGATCTCAATATGGTTCCGGGCATTGACGATCAACACAAGATGATGTTGAACAAACAAGGCATTTACACGGTAATAACCTATTTTGTTAATTTTGCAATCGTTAAAATGTGTTTGCAAAGTATCGTACAAATGTAAACACACGCTTCTCTTCTCATTCATCTGGTGACTGCTTGATACGTGGTTTGCTCGGATTACCAACCGTCCTTTTGTGAAAAGGACCACTACTACACGGTTTTCTTACTGAATAAAATGTACTGTCATTCTGTGAGTGCGACAGGAAATTTTTAACGTTTCAAACGTCGTAGCCTATTTACAAACGCTGCTACAGATTAACAAATGGGTGGTCATCTTTCGCTGACATTGGGCGCTTTTACACTTCATTTCACGATAATATATACTTGCATTACATATGTTTTAATATATACTTGTTTGTACATATGTTTTAACCTTTATAATTAGTATGTTTGTTTTTCAGGCAGAACAGCTGTACGAGAAGTATTCGGCGATGACCAAAGATGGATTCATTGGTTGGTTGAATGCTATTGGTTTCAGAGGCTGGTCTCGTGCTACACTACAGACAATGGAGGGATGGGAAAATAATCACCCTTGCTGTAACTTGTTGTAATTCTGTGTTTTTAACTGGTAAAACTTTCACAAACAAATAAAGAAATCGTTCGCCTGTGTTTTTTGATTGAATTGAATGAGAATTACAGTTCATAATGCAGCACAGTCTTTACGTCGCCTGGCATTTAAATGCGCAAAAGGTGCTTCGGCAAACATGAATGTGTATCTAAACTTGGGAAAGAGTATTTCGTTTGATAATTTCTTCCTTTTTTTCGTTTCCGTTCGCAATATAAAATTCCAAAAATTAATAAAATACCAACACTGGATGAAAATAATGCAACAAACAAGGATATATTCTCTGCTCGTGTACGGCACAGAGATGTTTTAAACATAATACTGACGTGCGTTTCACGTGTTAGGATATTTGATCGTCAGCCTCGTCTCCCGTCCCGAAATAGTTTTTGAGAACAATAGTACAGCTTATTGTAATAGTTACTTTATGGTTGTACATGACTTTACATTACTTTTATCTGATCGAGAAATCTTCACATCATAATCATAATATGCACAGTCAAAGAAACAAAGTGCTAGTTGCGAACGTTATAAATAGTTCGTTGGTGAAGATTTATTTCGACGATTTTGGTTAGTAATTAACTGTGAAAGTTAATAATTCACACATTCTAACAAATTTAACCAGCACAAGCAACAAGCATTTCAAATAATGTGTGTTTGTCAGGTTTTTATTCCAATCATAAAAAACAGATAGTTTATCTCTGAGCCGATCGCCTTACCACTCGTGTGCCATTTCACCGCTACGTGGCGTATTCACTTTTAGACCTATGCATGTAAAGGCAATGCTTTTGTATGTAAAAGATAGTGATTTTATTTAAAATTCTGTATGCAAGGAGTTCTATTGTATGCTTTTCTTTTATGCAGCGTTTGCGATAATGTAATAACACATGGGATGTTTTCTGCGCCTTATCAGAATTTTTTTGAATTATGATAGCTTTTACAACTGTTGACTTAAAGCAAAATAAAATGAACAGTTGATGACTAAAGTATGAAAAATTCTGGAATTCCTTGGTAAACATGCATTGTTTTGGGGATTCCGTCGAAAACAAAATAGGTTGTAAGAAAATAGGCCCAGAAAATACGCCAAAACGAGTAGCTTGGCACAATTCTCTATATATATCTGAAGATCCGTTACCAATTTCGGATCGCCTGTAAATACCCAAATCCTCAAAGCACACACAATTTTGCGCGGGTCGCCGTCAAACAGAACCAGCCTAGAGAAGCAAACAAACTTTATCAATACAAGCACTGACCCATAGCCACAAGTTGCTGTCAGCTGACAGTCTTGCGTTTTTATCCCGTTTATACACATCAATGTTTTTGTGGCTAACGACTGACTTGTTAAGTCCTTCGCGTAACAATAGACATCGAACGCCCGCGGGGTAACAAAATCAGCCCGGTGACTTTTCAAGCGGACAAAGTGTGCGCAACCAAACGAGACGGACAGAGCGTGACGGACGCAACAGTTGAGTGGACACGAAAGATAGACCTTGCACCACACGGAAGGCATGTGACTCAACTTTCCGAACCAAAGGCTAATGTTAGACAAGCAGCATTGCCACGAATACATAACGGTTACGTTCTTCTGGTACTCGAATAGCAACGATAAAAAGTTTGTGTTGAGGTTTTTATCAAAACAATGTTGTCGAACTGAAAGGTGCAGTCACTTAGTGTTAGTGTAGCAACAAGACATAGTTTGCTGAGTAAGATGAAAAATGATCCAGGAAGCAACGTAGAATGTTAAAGAGTCATACCGAAATTTGCATGTACGTCAAACGCTTGCAGCAGCACATGTCTATTGCACGGCATGGCCAGCGGGTTTCGAAACACCGTGAGTCATTACTGCTAAAGTGAGAGTTTAGTAGCGAAGTGATTTGAAAATCGCCAAAGATCGGAAGAGCAATACGCACATAAAGTTTACCTGCACCGACTAAGGTTCGGCTTAAAACACGAACCATCAATTTCGCTACGGTTGGCTGGACGTAAACAGAATTAGAAACAGTTACCTGTGTGAAACAGTATAGTCGGGTTAAAGGGTTTACAGCGTTGAGCTCTAGCACAGCAGAGACAATTAAAAACTTCTGCGTTACAACGTCTCATAATAGCCGATATCCATGTTAAGTTACACTGAGCAGAACTTTAAAGTCCGTGTTTAAAATTTACCACCTGTTTGCTGACTTGTGTTTGCAGACAGTTAAACGCACACAGGATCGTCAGCATAACGTTGTTGCGGTTAAACATGGACTGGCACCGGCGGCTTCGGTTGTTGTCAAAATTAAAAGGCCTTGGTCTAGTGGTTGCGTCATGTTGTTGAATTAGGGCTCTTGAGCGTGCACCATGAATTCAAATTGTGATTGTGTACGGAAATACGTGGCGTCGGGTACAATGATTGCAATGAAACAGTTTTTAAGCTCTCCGAAGTTGATTTTTGATTGTCATTTATAAACCGTACTGCTTGTAAGCAAACGTTTCGTTTCATTTTTGAGGCGTCGGTAGAAAGTATGTTACATCTAGCGTTTAATCGACAGGTAGAAGTGACTGCTGCGGAAATGTTTTACTATCTTTGCTGTTTTACCTCTCATGAAGAACAAGAAGTCACGACCTTCAAAGAAAGTAGAAAAACAGCTTTGAGAAAAGGCAGCTTTGCACATACTTAAAATATTGAGTGTGAGTTAAGATTTAAATTTAGCTTTTATTTGCATTTTTATCAGAAACGTAAACCTACCAAATCCAAAATGAATAAGTGTCTGAAGCTGGTTGTGTCAATTTTCACGGGCGTTTTGGCCTTGCTCGTGTTTTGTGCGCTACGAACTGCGTACTTAAGTATGACGAAGCCAGTTCCTCTGCCACCATGTCAACGTAATGAAAGCGAAGGTTACATCGATAGCACACAGGCCTGGGAAAGGCTCAAGGGCGCTCTTCGCATTCCAACAGTATCCGTAAAGCCTCATGATTACGACCGAACTGCCTTGAAAAAGATGGTGGAATTCATACGGAAAAGTAAGCACGTTGACCCGGCTGCACATAACTTGTTGGCAAATAGTGTGGTCGCTATGCAAGCACTTGCAACATGATTTTGTAAATGTGTTTTTGTGCTGTTGCGAATGGTTAAGGGGAATGTGCAAGGTGCTGTTGTGTACGAATTGATGCAAAATATATCTTCTATTAGCAGCTATTGGTCTGTTCAACTGTACGTAAAATTATTGTTCGTGCGCAATGGTTAGTTTTCACTGTAAACACATTATTCGGTGTAGTAGGCGTTACTTTTTGTCACCACTAACAACTGTTTATTTGTTTAACCTTACATTCGCGCAACGTTGCAATAGAGAGTTGTCACAGGGCAAATTTCAATTGCGACCAATCAAAGAACGTTTGCTGTGAACTTGTTGGTCATTGCAATCGGGTGAACTTTTTAATTCCATCATAATACATGTTACTAATTGTGATGTTGATAATCATTTCAAACCTCATATAACTTCCGCTATAGGAGGCAATAGGCCTGTTCACCCTTTGCTCAACGAGATATCACGAACTTTGCCTGGGTGATTGAAACGTGTGTCATACGTATCATATTCATTGCGAAACACATCATATTTATTGTGATTTACTGATGTGTATGTTTAAATGAAGGAGCACTATGAAAATTGTACCTTTAGCTGATACGAACTTTATTTGTCGCAGATTACCCCACAGTATTTAAATCTCCGATCGTTCGTCCTGATGTCGTAAATGAATACAGCTTACTACTGGAAATCAGCGGTTCAGACCCAAGTTTGATGCCCTACGCACTAACCGGCCACCTCGACGTTGTTCCTGTGCTTCAGGATGAGTGGAAGTGGGAGGGTTTTGGAGGAGAAGAGGCGGAGAGAGGAGAAATGATGTATGGGCGAGGAGCGGTTGATAACAAGGGTCCAGTCATGGTAAATTTTTGCTATTTGGATGGCTTTGAAAGACGTAAACGTCCATTTTTTAACAATTCCAAGCAAACCATTTGCTTGGTGGTAATCGACATGTGGAATGAAGTATTTTTTTCCCGAAAGCGACATGGACAGTTATCATAAAATGTAAATCCGGTAAATTGTATTTCTCATTCTCAGATACTGCTAAAACTCAAGTGAGGTCGAGAGTTTTTGACCTAGTGGTCTTAACGCCTTATTTAATTCGATTCATATACATGAAAAACATGAGCGAACTGGACTCCAATATATTCTAAATGTTTTCAAGTACGCTCTAGTTGTAAATTAACCACAATTAACCACAAAGTCACAGCAATATAAATGTGTTTAAACATAACGATTTGGTCAAATAACTTTTTTTTTGGTACTGAACTAAGCTTACGTGCTCATAAATATGTGCTGAACTCGGACGAAATTCTTTGTTTAGGGTTTAATATATTTGGGTACACAGGGAATCGAGACGTCGAAGAGCCCAAGTCTCACAAAATAATTTCCACCTGAGGACAGGTTTAAAATGTTTCTGTTAATATTAAACTACGCGCTCGGCTCCACCGCTCGGCGGGTAATATGCGGCTGAAAGAGCACATTTGTGCGGATCGCAAAACATTTTTGCTGTAAAATATGCACCCGTCTTTCAATCCATGCAAAAGTATTCCACTCCGACACTGTAATTTCCAGCTTTTCGTATTATGCCTACAAAATTCCTGTAAGATCTAAGGCTTGTTTGCAGCTCATGTTTGATGTCGATGGCACGTCACTGACTAAAAGGCCTTAACTTTGTATTTTTAAACCAAATGCAAAAGCGTTTTTTAATGTTGTATAAAGCATTTTACTAGCCGCGCGAAATAAATGTCAAACTAACGCAGTAATAAGCCTGTAACATCTTTGATGTTTCGTTTACAGGCGCAACTGGAAGCTCTCAACTTTCTATTATCGAGGGGTATCAAGCCACAAAGGGGATTCTACCTAGCATACGGACACGATGAAGAAGTAAGGTTATTGACAAGCGATAATATTTTTAAGAAATTAACAATTAAGTCACCATACTTCGAACTATACCAATTACTAAATGTGCATTGTTCAAAGCTGGGATCTGGCTTATAGATAGTTTACATTCGCATGTAAATTTCAGCTCTCTGGACTTGGAGGGGTTACAAAGTATGTATGTGGTCTGTTGGTTACTTCGCTACGTTCATAGAATGTGGATGACTGTCACTAGTTAACTAAATTTTAACAGCAAAAAAGTAGTAGTCAAAGTAGTTTTGTGTTGGTGTAGGTGGGTGGGGAAGATGGTGCGGCAAAAATAGCTGAGGAGTTGCGAAAACGTGGCGTCAACAAATTACTTTTTATTCTCGATGAAGGCCTTCCTATCACCAGAGGTTTGCTGAAAGGTCTTGATAAGGATCTCGCTGGGTGAGCTCGCCTTCCCATCCGAACTACTTTTGTGGTCGCATCAGTAATAGCATGGGTTTTTTTAACAGTGCAAAAAAAATTTGAAATGCGAAATGATTCCAGTGTGTAGTGTGACATTGCCCTTATGATATATGCCTCTCAACACAGCAATTAAAATGTGTTTTCTGGCTAGCAAAGGTCAAAAAACAGTCACGGCCTGAAGGTTGTACCCATACCATAGAGACAAAAGATCGTTAAAAAATCAATGCATCGTTTTATTTACTGGCTGAAACGCCCCGCCTTCGATTAAGCGCTGTTTAAGGTCAATTTAAAGAGACACCTTTTTTATCACATTCTCGAACGACATTTTTTATTATTTATCAGTTTGTATATCCACTTAGGATCGGAGTAACTGAGAAAGGATCGCTTTTTCTCAACTTGACAGTTCATTCCGAGGGTGGACACTCATCAGCCCCGCCAGTGGAATCCAGCATCGGAATTTTATCCACAGCGATATCAAGGTAATCGATCAATTTTAACTGTGCGTTAACTTGTTAGGGTTAGATTCACAATCAGTTGTTTGGGCAAAAACATTTTTGTTCGTTGTTTGTTGGGGATTTTACAACAGACCAACAACGTTGAGTTTATTTCCGTCGACTTGTACAAACACAGTTGATTGTCCTTTGATTTAAAACAAGTGGGCAACGCATACAAAAACAATACATTTACTTCCACAATAAAAACAAGGGAAAAAGATGCATTAAGATATACGGTCATTGACTAATCGCAGACTGCGAAACGATTTTGCATACATCATTAACATGCGCATATCAACGTTGAATCACAACACGTTAAATATGAAAGTTGACTCTATAACAACGGAAACCATTTACTTGCACATAATGTCAGCGGCTACACGGTAATTCGTCAATGCTAATCTGTTCCATTCAGTAGTTGATGCATATGATGAACAACATGGCCAAGCAGTGGCCAATCAATAATCCTGTTGTGACCACACGTTTATCTTAGACACTTTGAATGCTAAAAGACGGATCCCCGCTTAGTCCGCAGACTTACGTTGTTTGCGGTGGCCTCGTCTGCGTTTCTTTGTGTCGCCTGCATTAGATTGGGCAACCATCCACACATCTACTGCGCACCAATATTCCGGCATGTTAATGAGGTAGTTCTGTCTAAAGTTATTTATCCCATAATTATGATGTTAACTTTTTGATACACATATGGACAAGTTGCATAGGAATTTTAAACTTAATCTGTTGTACTGTTTTCCATTTTTGAAATTAGAAACTTAAGTCTCCAATCGACACAACTAGTTTCGTTTTTATCGCGGGTTATGGTGTTAAAACTTACGATTTAACTTTGCATGAAACCGAAATTAAAATAGACTTTCAACTAAGCACAGAAGGGAATAGGGAATTTCCCCTACATTGCCTAAAATAACCGGCAGTTGATTGGTAGCAGACCTTTGACGCGATAGTAACTGTGATGAAAGGGGGATTTTGTACGCTATCGTTCATACGTCAACGCGATGACCACTTTGTCGTACTTCTACAATCGTTTCATAAACAAAAAAGGTATTTTGGCGTACGAACAACGACCGAAACCACCGCTGCCTGTTGTAACTCACGACAACTTTCAAGAGTTGTACCGCCAGATCGACCTTATGGCCAACAACTATGAATGCAACCGCATTTGTATTAAAACTTTTATAGCCCAGTGTTTTATTTGTTGTGGGTTTGTGTCATAAATTTACAATAAAGCAGAAGACTGTTTGACTAATTTTTCGACTACGTACGATGGTAGAATTGACCGCACTAAATTCTGCAGAAAGTCCAATTTTTTCGCAATTGGTACACAATAGCTGTTTTATCAAACACAATACATACAGACTTGAAAGAAATCCCCACAAGCTGATATTTGACGATATATCCAGAAGCTTGATTTATCAACTTTCTTTCGACATGTCTTTTCCCTTAAATATCATATGTTCGAATCTCTGGCTTTTTGAGGTAACACTTTATATTTACGTAACTTTTTATGTGTCACTTGTGTTCTGTTTTGGTTTGTAAATGCTTTTAAACATCCGTATAGTCCGGAAGAACTAGTTCATTCGTAAAAAAATGAATGTATAATGTTTACTAACAACACGTTATATCGATTTCGATATCAAAATAGCAAAACAAATAGCAAACTGTTTTATTTTGTAAAATATAAATTATAAAATTTTCAGCCAATAGTCATCCGCGTTTTGGCCAAGGGAACGACAAAGGGCTTAGTCCGAACCACGACGGCTGTGACCATGATCGGGGGGGGAATAAAACACAACGTCATTCCGCCAACTGCTTGGGCAGTTGTCAATCATCGAATTCACCCTTCGCAGACCATAGCAGAGGTAAATGAAGTGACACACGTTGTTGATATATTATTTTAAACTGAATACAAAACACCGGTTGATGAACATCCGGGTTGAAAGGTTCATTTTCTTACTTTTCGTGAAACATAACATTACTTGTGGTGCTTGATTCCTAATATTTAAGCACAAAATTTAACAGAAACCACAATTTAATACATTTGTATCAACTGCGAAAAAAACAGACAAAAATTTTTAGGGACAAAGTCCTTCATTCCCATGTGCAGACCTGGCCACAAATGTCTTCGGTCATGTCGAAAT
>QXVZ01017714.1:3930-42832 GCA_008931825.1 Phallusia fumigata | reverse complement strand
CCGGTGTCTTTCAGTCTGCAAAGATGCAAAATTATTCGGCAAAGTTACTGACATGCAGCCTAACCTACGTTGCAAAGTTATTACTACAAGCACGATGTTGCTGCGACCACCTGAAGAAAATAAGGTAAGATGGGCGGTTCTGCGGTTGCATTCGGTCAGTGACGCTGCAAAAAAAGAAAGCAAAATATTGGACTTTGCTCGTGCCAAGAGTGTTTGCATTTGTTCCCTTTTACCCGAAAACTAATAGTTGTTGATAAATTGCTACGTCACTTATTAACTGATTCTGGAAATCGTGAGATTGGAAAATTTTCCGCACTACTCCATTCCAAAGTGTTGGGTATCACTTGGAAAGTAAACGCAGCCTCATAAACATGATTTGCAGTGATATGCATTAACTTGTGCTTTCAGAGTTATCGCCTTTTGAAAATTACGTTGTTTATCGCGTAATATGGCTGCGTACATTATCGTTTGCAATGGCAAATCAGACCAATTGGCCATATTATGCGTTCTATAACTTTAATGCATTAAGCTGCAGCGCGTTCAACCTTGACCCACCATTTGTGCCCTCTACTTTTCGCACCTCAAAACGGTTTTTGCGTTATGCAGCTAAGCGAAATAAACTCCAAGTAAGTAAACAAATATGTTACAATAAAGTAACGTGCGTGAACATGTGCCAGGTACAAGTACACATGCGTTGCGTTACTTTGTCGGTTAAGTTTGGTTATTAGTAGTTTTTCACTCTCTCCCAAAAGCAATATTTCTCAGAGGCCTTGTCGTTTAGGTGCAACTCCGACAGAAAACAAAATGTGCCAGTTTGTTATTAATACGCCTGTTTACGGGCACAAAAATACACGATCGTTAAACTTCAGAGTACGCCAGGCCTGCAAGGGCCGTTCTACCCAACCTATCAGGGATTACCAAAAGTAATAAGTCCTACATTGGAAATGACAAAGCTCAAAAAACTACATGTGCCTGCAGTTTTAGACTTTCGAGAGGCTTCCGTATTTTTTGGGCTGCACCTGATTTTTGCACCACCGGCCATGACCAGACGTCGCCGGTATTTTTTGGGGACTTTACCCACAGACTACAAGCAGCGTTTCATGACGTAACTTTGTTACGCGTGCTGTGTGTCGCACTCGCATCTTCTTGCCTGTTTTTGCGTTTGGTATACTTGAAGTCGGTACTTTAAGTGTGAAGTAAAACGTAGAAATACGACGCGTGCCAAACAGCCACACACATATAAGTCAAAACGCGCAACTGACGACTAGAATCTTAAAAGTTCTTTGCGAATTAGGTATACATTCCCAGAAGAGTTGCGCTTTTAAAGTTTGATTACTGCTAGACTTTTGTTTTAAACTTCTCAGTACTTAACTGCAGAATATGGTAAAGGTTAAACAAATCACACTAATTAACAGAATTTCTCCCATGTGTGTGTTTTGTTCATACAAACACTAAATTAGATAAATTATATACAAATCTTAATGTATTAGTGAATACAGCCAGTATGAGTAACACAATAAAATTAGGTGAATCTGTTATCCTGAAAAAGGGTGATGTGCTGAAAGCTGTCAAACTTTTACCCAAAAAGTTAATTGTGTTCGAAAGGATGCGCTTTGTGCCAGACAATGCAGAAGGTGCATTGTTTGGCAGCACTTTCAAAATTGAACGGGGAGATTTGGTTGTGGTAAATCAGGATGAAGTAAACAGAGAGAAGAATGCTGTTACATTAAGTGGACAAGACAATAGGTCAATAGTGGATACTCATGGCGACGCTCAAACTCTGAAAAGGGAATGTATTTTGCAGATGAAAGAGCAAGGACAAAGCGGTGAACAGATAATTGGAAATCTTGTAAACAACAGTTCAACATTTTCTGGTAAAACCAAGTTCTCTCAAACAAAGTATGTGAAAAAGAAGCAGAAAAAATACTCCTCATACATTCAGATTCACAAGCCCACTGCAAGGCTGATATGTAAACTGTACATTGAGCGTGAGCCTGCCAAAATTTTGAATATGAACTTGGACTCAATGTCTCAAATTGTCACGGCTACTAACATTCGACAGGGCAGCAAAGTTGCTGTTTTGGAAACATGCTCTGGAATGCTGTTGGCTTTAATTATGGAGAGACTTGGACTGGATGGTTGTATTGTCAATCTTCATGTGGGTGAAACTCCGGCTAATCTTTTTGCCTTATCTCATTTAAACTTGTCAGAGGATAAATGGAAACTTATAAATTCCTTTCCACTCAACCAGTTGGGACCCCTTATAGCAGGTCACCCATTACCGACTGACCCTCTGCTTAATGCCGATTTTCAGGCAAAAGATTTGGAAGTGACTGACTCTTTAAACCAGGATGAAAGTGATGGTTCCTCCAAGGATAAAAATACTCTTTTAACCCAGGATGGAAATAATAAACCTGAGGCAGAGACCAAAAGTGTATTAAATGGCAAACGAAAGTGGCAAGGTCTAACTGATTCTGAAAAACTGGCTTTAAAAATTGAGAGGCGTCAAAAACGACAACAACAACAAGAGTTTGCATACAAATGCCTCAAGGAGGGACAAATGGACGCTGTTATCATGGCCTGTCGATTTCACCCGACACCCATTTTTATGTCCCTGCTAGGATCCCTGGCACCATCAAAACCATTTGCAATTTACCATGAGTATCAAGAACCATTGATGGAACTGTTTGTTCAACTGTCAGTCAGTAATTCAGCGATTAACCTTCAGCTTTCTGAAACATTCATGCGTAACTACCAAGTGTTGTCGGAAAGAACCCATCCACATGTAATGATGAGTTCAGGACGTGGTTACCTTTTAACTGGTACAAAAGTTGAGAAAGAACTCTTTTGCATTAGTAAAAATGCCATGTAAAATACACAATCTTTACTATAAGTTTCAATGATTTTTGTGCTGGTAGCATGGTGTGTTTTGTGTGCCCTGCACCATGTCAAAGTGCCACTACCTACAAACAGCTCTGTAATGATTCGTATGGCTTTCAAAGGTATATTAAACATATATATAGGTGATTGTCATTTATATCATGGAGTACGATTCTGATGAATACGAGGATTCAGAAACTTCTAAGCCAAGATTGANAAATGGAAGCTTATAAATTCCTTTCCACTCAGCCAGTTGGGGCCACTTATAGCAGGTCACTCATTACCAAATGACCCTCTGCTTAATGCCGATTTTCAGGCAAAAGATTTGGAAGTGACTGACTCTTTAAACCAGGATGAAAGTGATGGTTCCTCCAAGGACAAAAATACTCTTTTAACCCAGGATGGAAATAATAAACCTGAGGCAGAGACCAAAAGTGTATTAAATGGCAAACGAAAGCGGCAAGGTCTAACTGATTCTGAAAAATTGGCTTTAAAAATTGAGAGGCGTCAAAAACGACAACAACAACAAGAGTTTGCATACAAATGCCTTCAGGAGGGACAAATGGATGCTGTTATCATGGCCTGTCGATTTCACCCTACACCCATTTTTATGTCCCTGCTAGGATCCCTGGCACCATCAAAACCATTTGCAATTTACCATGAGTATCAAGAACCATTGATGGAACTGTTTGTTCAACTGTCAGTCAGTAATTCAGCGATCAACCTTCAGCTTTCTGAAACATTCATGCGAAACTATCAGGTGTTGTCGGAAAGAACCCATCCACATGTAATGATGAGTTCAGGACGTGGTTACCTTTTAACTGGTACAAAAGTTGAGAAAGAACTCTTTTGCATTAGTAAAAATGCCATGTAAAATATGCAGCCTCTACACATTTCCATCATTTTTGTGCTAGTGATGTGTGTTAAATGCCTGTGTCAAACTGCCACTACAAACAACTCTGTAATGATTTGTATGCCTTCTAAAGGTATTTTAACATTGTAAATAGTTGTCATTAATATCATGGAGTATGATTCTGATGAATATGAGGATTCAGAAACTTCTAAGCCAAGATTGAATATGAGCCATGGATTTATTCACCACATTCGCCGAAATCAAGTGGACAGGTATAAAAATTTTCCACAAACTTTTTTCAAGTATTATTAGATTTTTTTCTGATTGTTAAAAGATATGAACCAGATAAAAAAAATGCTGTATCAATGCTTGAATATTGATGTCCCCAAAATTGATGTTTTTCAGAAGCAAAAATGTTTAACCTTAAAAACAGTGGATANTCATGCGTAACTACCAAGTGTTGTCGGAAAGAACCCATCCACATGTAATGATGAGTTCAGGACGTGGTTACCTTTTAACTGGTACAAAAGTTGAGAAAGAACTCTTTTGCATTAGTAAAAATGCCATGTAAAATACACAATCTTTACTATAAGTTTCAATGATTTTTGTGCTGGTAGCATGGTGTGTTTTGTGTGCCCTGCACCATGTCAAAGTGCCACTACCTACAAACAGCTCTGTAATGATTCGTATGGCTTTCAAAGGTATATTAAACATATATATAGGTGATTGTCATTTATATCATGGAGTACGATTCTGATGAATACGAGGATTCAGAAACTTCTAAGCCAAGATTGAATATGAGCCATGGATTTATTCACCACATTCGCCGAAATCAAGTGGACAGGTATAAAAATTTTCCACAAACTTTTTTATTATTAGATTTTTTTCTGATTGTTAAAAGATATGGACCAGATAAAAAAATGCTGTATCAATGCTTGAATATTGATGTCCCCAAATTTGATGTTTTTCAGAAGCAAAAATGTTTAACCTTAAAAACAATGGATAGGCAAGCTAAGGTTGTGAAATTGTCAAATGCTTTCTTGCAAATACCAAAGTGTTGCAACATAGAAACCAACCTCACTAAAATGTCACTAACTAGGCATAGTTTTGCTCTTAGGGTTACTATAGGTTCTCAGCCTTACAGTTGTAAAAATGTTAAGCTTTCCAAGCTGCAACATAAAATATTAATATATATTTTAAGGGACAATTATGATAAAAAAGTTAAATCAACCCAAGGAAAAAAGAAGAGAGGTGGACAATCATCAAAAAGCCCACAGAATAAGGTTTGACATTGACAAAGTAACAATGTGCCAATTCTTCATTATGGGTCTCTTTCCATGAAGGGGAAACATTGTTTTCATCCTATTTTGTCTAGCACATGTTTGTTTACACATTAATCAGGAAAGAGTGGTTCAAATTTGCTTTTTATTACTGACAACTTTTAAAACCCAGCTCACCCATCGGTCCACCAACAGGCCTCAAAAATGCGAAAACTTCATTTTATTCATAAATCAGGTTTTACATAGTTGGAGTGTCAAGTCGTGTCCCAAGTACTTCAAATTAATTCAATCCTGAATTATCTTTCCCAACACTGTAAATTAAAGTGCAAAAATTTGTAACCAAAATAATGTATCTCAACTTGGAAATTTATCTTGGGTCTTCCCCAAATGACAAGCTTTTGNCCCATCGGTCCACCAACGGGCCTCAAAAATGCAAAAACTTAATTTTATTTCTAAATCAGGTTTTACGTAGTTGAAGTGTCAAGTCGTGTCCCAATTAATTCAATCCTGAATTATCTTTCCCAACACTGTAAATTAAAATGCAAAAATTTGTAACCAAAATAATGTATCTGAACTTAACTAGGAAATTTAGCTTGGGTCTTCCCCAAATGACAAGCTTTTGTTTTGTTAGTTGTATGTTCCACCCAGCCACAGAAAATCAAATGATGAAGAACCAACGCTAGGAAAACCACTCTTCAGACTTGAATACACGGATCGACAGGGACAAGTTCATTCAGTCGTTGTAAGTCTTTGAAACAACAAAAGTTTTAGTCTTATACATATCCAACACCGACTGCATTTAGGTTCGAAGCAATGACAATGCCAGAGCCCTTGCTGAGAGACTTCAACGCAATGCGAGAATTCCTCCCAAGTTTTTGGCTACACTAGAATGGAAAATTGAGCAGGAACAAATGAAACATGGAGAATGAACAGTTTTGTCTATCCTGCATCTTTTAGCTTGGTTTCCTCAGGATAAAACCAGTTGTTGTCATGGGGGCAGCAATATCTGTGGAAAGTAGCTGCTTCAGGAAAATAATTTGATGTCTGTGACAGGATAATTACTCATTGGGCAGTAATCTCAAGATGACTTGAGGAAAGACCGCTAAAGCAGTAATTCTCAAAGTATGGTCTGCCATCCCTTCATAGTGGTCCGCAAAAAGATGAATTAACTAGGCACTGGTTTATAAAATCGCCTGTTTTGAGAGCATGTTAGAATGGAATTCTGTTTGGTGGTCCTCAGAAAAAAGTTCCAAAACAAAGTGTTCCTAGTGCTAAAAAACTTGCAACTAAAGGAAGGTTTCAGAATTGCAGATGAAAACTGGTTTCATTGTTATTAGTGTTGGCTGCAACTTTCTGATCCATGCTTGCTGTCTTGAGTTTACAAATGTTTGGACACCAGAGAAAAAAGGTGAAATAGAAACAAACTTGTATTGCATATATATCACAAATCTTCACAGACAATTGGAAAAGTACCTGCAGTACCTGCTAGTTCACAGCAGCATTAGAAATTGTAAAACAAGTGCATTTATTCAAGTTTAACAAAATGTTGCAAAACATTAAAACAGAGATTGTTTCACACTAAAAGAATCAAACTGGGCCTTTGCAAAGTTTGCTGTTCCAAGGGCAACAAATCCATTTTCTGGAACCAAATCATCCTTCGCTATGGTGTAATTTAATATTTTGACACCATTTAAAAGTGCCACTACACTTGTTCGGTTGGAAATCGAAAGTGTCACACTATTCCATTCTTGAAGCTGTAAAAATACATTTAAGATCATCAAGAGTAAGTGAGGTCTGTTGTATTCGTTGCTAAGATTTCCTGGTACGGTTTGAGTCAGTGCTTTCTGACCAGTGGTACGAGAGCACCTCTCGCACAATAAATTGAACTATACTCTTTGTTGCATTTATATTATTCGATTCAGAAAATAAAAAAAGTTATCCGATAGATATTCCTTTTTGTGGAACTATGTGGTACAATGAGACAGTGCGTTCCCTCCAACTGGTGTGCTATCACAAAGCAGTCAAGATAAACACAAAACAAGTTGTCTTGGACAGTTGGAGGTATTTAACTTACTTCACTGGTCCAACATGGAGAACCTGCTGAACATGTCAATAGCGTGGTGTCTTGAGATAAGTCTGCAGTTAGCAACCATGATCTGTCATTCATNGCTATGGTGTAATTTAATATTTTGACTCCATTTAAAAGTGCCACTACACTTGTTCGGTTGGAAATTGAAAGTGTCACACTATTCCATTCTTGAAGCTGTAAAAAATACATTTAAGATCATCAAGAGCAAGTGAGGTCTGTTGTATTCGTTGCTAAGATTTCCTGGTACGGTTTGAGTCAGTGATTTCTGACCAGTGGTACAAGAGGACCTCTCGCACAATAAATTGAACCATACCAATTGTTGCATTTATATTATTCGATTCAGAAAATAAAAAAAGTTATCCGATAGATATTCCTTTTTGTGGAACTATGTGGTACAATGAGACAGTGCGTTCCCTCCAACTGGTGTGCTATCACAAAGCAGTCAAGATAAACACAAAACAAGTTGTCTTGGACAGTTGGAGGTATTTTACTTACTTCACTGGTCCAACATGGAGAACCTGCTGAACATGTCAATAGCTTGGTGTCTTGAGATAAGTCTGCAGTTAGCAACCATGATCTGTCATTCATAATCCAGAAAAATACTCCTCTTGCAACGAGTGCATCACATCCACCTTTGTCAACTCTAACGTGCAATGTAAACAGTATGGCTTTCAAATTTTAGCAGTTAACTACAGGGTGTACCGAAAGAAATGGGGATATGTGACAAACGTATGCGTAACTGTCTATTCTGACATCATGCAAGTAAGCAATAAATGTACATGACCTTGGCATAAGAGACCAGCTGATATATCAGATCAAAACTACACAATGTTTATTAGAAATATTGGCATTTTGGTACTCACCTCGATGCCACAAAAGCACCTTTGGCATCTTGTAATTTAATTTGAACTGACACTGCTATATTGGACCATTTGTAGTCACCAATCATTGTAATTCCAAGGTTGGGGTCATCACATAAGGTCACAGATCGTATCGTCACAACCTGCAGATATAAAAATCTAAAATAATCAAACCAAAAACATTAGGAATTAGTTGACCTTTAAAAGTATGTGCAAGTGTTTGTTCATATATTATGTAGGGTGTCTTTTTCTGACTACAATCAAATGCAGGACTATGAAATTATTCACTCGAAGAAACTGTGCTTTTGGTTCATCGAACAAAAGAATTGTGAATGCATTTATGGTTCCTTAGCATCAAGATGACAACAAAATGGAGTGCTGTCACCATTGAAGGTGGCTTTGATATAATATTGAAATATTAAACAAAGAAACTGGGCCTTTAAAATTGTTAAATATCTTTATCAAGCCTTAGTTGCAGATGAAAATATTTTCAGATATACCAGTTACAGCATCAGCTATTCTAC
Organism: Phallusia fumigata; assembly: GCA_008931825.1. Taxonomy (NCBI): domain Eukaryota; kingdom Metazoa; phylum Chordata; class Ascidiacea; order Phlebobranchia; family Ascidiidae; genus Phallusia; species Phallusia fumigata. The sequence continues at coordinate 34,346 of QXVZ01017714.1, read as the reverse complement.
CTGTTGTAAAGTCCATTGATGTTCATCATTTGCCGATGCATTGAAATAAATCTCAAACTTCCCACTTTGGTCTGCAAAATTAAAGGCTTCAGTAAACCCATTGGCTTCAAAATTGTCGGTGTATGGAAGTGGAAATGAACTGGATGAAGGAGGAGCTGGGTAGAATCCCTTTCTTGCAGTGTTGATTGTTGATAAAGTTATCAGTGCATCGACGGGAAGAAACAGAGAGATCTCTCCATTCGAATTAACTGGTACTGTGCCTAAAAACACAAAGAAAAATCTATAGCTTGTTAGGTAAAGGACAGCAAACATGTTGATTTGCAAATTGACATACAAACAACAGTTTTAGGAATTTATTTGTCTTAATTTTATCATGAACAAAGGGGAAATGTGCAATCAGGGTAAGTTACTATTCAAACTATAAACTATTAAAACCCTCACCTTTGTCAATAAACAGTTGTTTATCTGTTGAATCTGTGCCAAGTTGACTCTGCCACATGTGTAATTGCTTGACCACACCCTTAAACTTTCCATCTAGCACGAATGTGGCGTTTTGTTCTTTAACCTCATAACTTGGCAAAAAGGGTCGAATACACACAGACTGATCGTGTGAAAGTGTTTCCAGGATTATTGTCAAGTTCCCTTGGCCATCGGTGAGTGAAACGTAACTCCCACCACTGTTCAGGTGTCCTGCAGTTTTAAGGTAATGCCACCCAGGTTTTGTGAACTGAGTGGAATGAGCAGTTACCCATATTGGCGCAACAGGCTCAAAGTGACCACTCCATGGCTCGTTTGCAGTCATTAAACTACATCTGAAAAGGAAATGATTAGTCAAAAGTATGTTTATGCAATTTCATTTGACATGGTAATACTAGTTTTACAGGAAAAACTTTGCCAAGCTACAATCTTCTTCAACCACTGCAAAGAAAATTTTACAGGCCTATAGCACAGTTCTTAACGTGGGTGCCAGCGCTACCTGTGGGCATTGAGGGGATGTTTTGAAATTGCCTAGCTGTTTAGAAGGCAGTACAAAAAAGGTTTGAGAAACACTGGTTGAGATTATCTCTTAAAATCTAGATACTACTCAATATGAAAGGCTAATGTCATGTTTGATTCATATTTGTACTACCCTACCACTTACCGCTTATAAGGCAAGTCATCATAATAACTTGCCACCAGATTCCATGCGATAGTTGCAGTTATGTTGCCATTGACATAATTCTGGTTCAAAATTCTTGCCCAACATCCAGCACCCACAATATCATTGTAGGTGCTGTAGTCTTCACTAGACCATAGTGTTTTGTTGGTCTTTTGAGCAAGATCACCAGAGATTGTTCCTGGATAGTGAGCCCCAATAATGTCAACTGCATTTGCAAGATCATTGTCATTAAGTATTGATTTGGAAATTGCATTGAAATTCTTGTCAGCGGCGATAATTCCAACATTTCTGTAATAAAACAAAAAATGCAGTTTTTGCATGGTTAAATATTGCCATTTTAGTTTTTGTAATTCAGGTGTCATCAACATAAAACCCTGCAAATATATAATAGATCTATTTAATTTGGAACTACGTAGGAAACAGATTTCAAAAGTTCGATTTATCCAGTAAACAATGAAGCAAACAAGACTGTTGAGACAGCAAGTAAAAATAGTTGCAATACTCACTTAAATCCAAAGTTGTTTAAAATCTTTCTCAAAGTTTTAATATATTCCACATCATATGGTCTTTCATTCCATATCCCAACGTAATCAATCTGCAAACCATGATGCTCCTTTGCACCCTTAACCCACTTTGCAATGTACAAAGCGGTAAGGGTTCTGTTTTCATAGGGTAGCACAGTGCCTTGCCCAATCCAGCCTGGCCAGCACCATGGCAAGCCAACAAGTCTAATGTCTGGGTTTCTTGCTTTTGCTTCCTTCATAATCCACCATTCATATCTAAAAAAAATCATTATTTATTTAAAACAACATCTATGAGACACAAAACTGGTAACAGTCAAGTTGCCGAATTAGTATTTTGCAGGAAATTTGAAATGTAAAAAAAATCCTAAGGTTTGTGCATAAGCATTGATTCCCGGGGTGGCAGAATTTTTTAAAGACTAGTTTACACTAAACATGTGTGAGGCAAGCAACGTAAATTTATTTTCGTTTGTTTAACACTGTGGGAGGAAGTCCCATTTGGCGCGTCTCTTGTGCTAAACGCACCATCATTATTAGCAATAACAGAGAGTATAATAATGCTATGAACCAATAGATGTACGTTGTGCAATTAGATCACATGTCAGACTGTTCAGATTTGATCATTTTCCAACCCCACAAGAAACAAATTGCAAAAAATGACGCCCATGGGCTTGTGTAAGGGATTAGGTATCAGTCTTTCATTCTTTTCCAAAAGCAAGCACTAAATTCCCCTCCTTTCACAGCTTAGTGTGTAGACAACTGACCCTCTTGTGTAATTCTCGTCAGTTTCACTCCTCATATGAGTTGCCTCTGTGCCTTCTGTGCTCTGCCCATCTCCTCCAATCTCCACTTTTAGGATTTGCAACGATGCACCAAAATTTGGTTTAAACAAGTAGTCGAGAATTTGAGAGCGATATGGCTCAGCGTAGTTGACCAGCAGTCTGCTCGTTGCTCCACCACCTGATAAGCCACCAATGCCATCAAACTGATGACCTAAGCCATTATTGTCATTGATTGGGTAGGAGTTGGACTGGAAATAGTTTTTAGACACAGAATAATGATCATCAACCGCTTTTTCAAAAACTTTTATCTTTTCATTGTCTGGATCCGTTTCCAGAAAAGAAGTTGAGGTACATGTGGTCACAATAATTGCTAACATTGCCCATTGCAAAATAATTTGTGTAGGTTTAAACAGCATTGTTTAAGCTCTTTTTATCAGCATTAACTGGTGGTAAAGCAAAAAACAAGTGTAAATTATACAAAAACATTTTTATGTGCAATCAGAGCGACGTGTTAAGCAAATGTGTAAAATATACTTTGTAAGTTAAAAAAGCGGCTAAATGCAAAGTTTCTGATGGGTTAATACTTTCTATAATTAAGCTAGGCAAGTTTCAACCACAAAATAATAAACACTTTTCGGCGCAACCTTTATGAGACAGTAAATCGTGGGCGGTGTAATTAGTTACTAAAACACACACTGCTCGTACAATCCTTAAACACATAGCAAATACAACCTACACCGTATTTTTTATTTTGTACACAAACAGTTAGCAGTAACTGGTCACATGCAACAGATTGGCCAATCAAGTTGCTTTTTATACAAGGGTATTTCCCTCTCGGATTTGCTGCATAATTTTCTGTTTCTGTCAGCTTTAATGTTTTTCGCAGGTAAATTAACTTTTAATTTTATTTTATACTGTCTTTGAAAATACTTTAGTTATTATACCCGACCTTACATCAAGTAGTTTATCAACAATTTCACCAGACAGCCTACGTTGCTCATTGAATAATCTAGCAACGCATGAGTGAGCGTGGAGCGGCAATTAATGCTACAGGCAAATGGCAAAAATGCCGTTGTATTTAACATGGAGCTTGCAACGAGTTTTATTCGTGTTTGTTTGCCTTTACGTTCGCTGCTGTCAGCCAATCGTTTTTGTTATCCTTCAAAGCTCTTCAAATGAATTTGTCCATGCAAGGAACTGCATCGTCACATACCGGAAGGTGATTCATTTTTGGTAAGTACTGTTTGTATGGTTGTATAATGCAAACGTGATGTGATGCTCAACATTTGTCACTTAATAGTTAGTAAGCTGTAGCTTGTAGGTGTGTAGTGATAACCCAGGTAATTTCCGCGTGTGTTAATTCAAACCTCAGTCAAATGGCTTTCACTGACAGCTGTATGAACCGGACCGACTTCCGGGTTTATTAGACACTCAGCAATCGGCGTCGTCCAAAAATAATATTTTTTTTTCGGCAGTAATCTCAAAGTATTCACTAAAAGGTTTTCAGCATCCAATTGTGCGTGGTTTTTTCGTTTAGCCCCTCCTGATTAAGCACTGCGTAAAAAGGACAGTTTTCTAATTAAAGGTATACAGAAAAAAACAAAGCAAAACCCAACGAAAATGGCTCATTTTTTGTTGCGACAATATTGTTTTAGCTACAGTCCACTAATTCCCACCCAAATTTGTTTTTTCGAATATTTAGTATTACATGAATGACGCCTCAATCGTTTATTAAATCTGTACAGTTATACAAAGCACCAGGATAAGTTGCACACATAATATTGCGAGCACCTACACAATTGTTCTTTTAGGGACCGTCCTTATATAGGGTGTTAACTCTAATTACACATTAAATATAGGCTACTGTATCTTACATCACATTTTACCGGGAGTCTATTTACATCACGTGGAGTTTTTTTGCCGTGCCGCCTCCCAATACATAGCTATACACATAGCAACTATTGCAAAAAGGGCAAACAGATACATCAACGCTCTACAGCAAGTTGAGAACAAACTGCGTTTTGGTGGATGTTGCTCTTCTTGTCTTCCAACAACTGATGTTCTAAAAACCAAAGGTTGAAAAGGTTTCGTTAATTATCGTGGTTGCTTTTGTATTTAACTATACTATTGAGCCCTGCAAACGACACCCCAGTGGGAAAACGCTGCTATAAATAATGCCATTTGTATGCTGCTGCCTACGTTTAAGTTATTTAATTGTGTTTGCAATGGAACGATCCGTTCCAAGTTCAGTTATAAGTCAGGTTATTTTGCAAAGGATTTGCACAAACACGGAAAATTTTTATTTGCGCAGATGCAGCGAATGCTTTGCTTTTGCGTCGGACCGTCTTGTTAAGTTTTTAAGTATACTTTTAAAAATGCAATTGTCTTCTCCAGACACGCACTGATTGAACACACGCAACATTGTTGCATGCACAACAAACCTTGTTTCTTGCTGTAGGCCTACTGATTTGAATGTATGCGGAAATGCCTTCTCTCCAGATCGCATTCGAATCCCATCTCCGGCGTTGTTAGACGTTTTCTTTCTGTTGGGAATGCTCCTAATTAGTTGAACCTCGATTTTGTCCAAAACCCCCATTTTCTCCAGTGCCCTGAACACGTATAGTCTGCGATTGTCCGAGCTGTAATAGTAGCCGTTTTCTTTTGCCACCTCTATTAGAGGAATGTCGTTGATGTTGGTAGTTCCCGATAAGTTATCTTCAATCAGGCCGTTCACCGATTCGCCGTTTCTGAAACATTTTCCGATGCTGTCCTGAGTAAACCGTATCTGTGATGGTCGTAGCCATGTCGTATTGCGATCTGCTGATTCCGGTACCATATACTGAATCTCGACAGGACGACGTGGACGCACGGTTCCTCCTACTTCCAAGTACATATACTTTGCGTTGTCAATGTCTTCCACATTATCCTCTGTAAAAACTGTATTTGTTCCTGTTCCGTACACGTTTACTTCTTTGCCAGATGCTCTTTCACTGTAAAACGCCACAAAACATTTGTACACGACGGTAGCCATCGGAATTTTTTAAAGAGGGGAGGGGGTATCTTAATACATGCATACGCACATAAATAGTGTTCGATGTTAAATAGAACAAATATAATTAATGAAGTGCATTTTGCGGATTCTAGGTTGACAGTGACCCCTCTTGCATCTATGTTTCAGCGCCCATGTGAGTAGCAAGTAAAAAACGGTCAAGTTAACGCCACTGTGTAAACCTTCAACACACCAAAGTGGTGGCACTTTCTAAAATAAAAGATTTTTTAAACTTACCCGTTGAAAGTTGTTCCAACTTTGCATGGTATGGCTCCTCTTTTACGTCCATATATGTATTTCAGATACCCCTTATTCTCTAGATATTTCGCCACCAGCAGTAGGTAATTTTGATTGCTGGCGCAGTAATAGGTTTGTCCAATTAGTGCCACAGAGATTGGCCTCAGGTCGTCAAACCTTTTCCTTCCACGAATTATTTCTTTAGTTAACTCTTCAATTTCGTCAAAATATTGCGACGTGCTCGCAACGTATTGATCGGACAAGTTGATGCTCGATGGTGCCAAAGGAACAAGCTTGAAATATCGCGCAGTAGACATGACTGCGACCGTTGTTTAGCGACTGAAACTGCAGACTAAAGGACTCTATGGTATAGCCTTGTGCCAAGCACGACATCGCTTTAGGAAATGATTTGCTCGCAGCGGAACCATACTTGCGTCCCAGGGAATTTCCCAACTGCTCACTGGCCGATTTTAATTTCATGATATCTTGTGCCAGTGCCGTATCCAGTCGAAAATTTTTAAGAAAACGTTGGTTTTAGCGAGTAAAAGTGTTTGGGTTGAGACACTACCTCTCAAGATGTTGAGAAAACAATAGAAAAACCTCACCGCATCAGGCTAGAAAATTTCCAGCCTTCCTTTAACTGCTCTCGAAAAATCTTTTGGTGGAAGGGGTGCATGGTCCATTTCAAATAATCTTAACACGTTCATTGGAACAAAAAAATACAAATCAAACATTGTGAATTCATCCGCAGCATTATCAGTTTTTCGCTTCTCCAAAGAGTCTGGCAAACAAGTTTTTCTTTTGAGCAAAACCATTTGCTGATTTATTTGCACGAACCGTTGGTTTTGGGTGTACCTTGCTTGAGAGTAAACGAATCAACGCCTATGTTCAAATAGAAACCGACAAGTACATCACAACGAAAAAACATATAGCAACAATGATGACGATGTGTAGGTAGTTCGCAATGTGTATGATTGTAGACTGTTGTATTTTGAAACGAGGATATTTTATATGTTCCATATTAGCCCTTTATTCCTTTTTTCAATTCCTGCAAAGCACCAAAATCGACAGCAATCACAAGGTTTTTGAACAAAAGGTTTCGTTTTGCTCCTCGAACACAAAAATACGTTTTTGGCCCTGGGCAAAACTGACTACTTTTTTGTGATTGCGTAAAAAACAACCCAGTTTCCTAATTAAACATAACGTACACAGAAAAACAAAAACAAATCGAATCGCAAACGATCGAAACAGGTTTATTATTTGCGGCAACAATATTGTTTTGGGAACATTGCATTAGCCGACGCATTTTTGTCAATACAGATACCGATTAATGATTGATTGACGCCAACAATCCGTTTTGCAACATTTAAACGAACAAACATTGGTATTGCTCATAAAATTGCTGGCACCAAGGCAATTATACTACTATAGGCACCGTCCTCATGTAGAGTGTTAAAGTAAAAATACAAATGAACGTAGGCTACTGTTTCTTACAACACATATACTGGGATATTATTTACATCACAGAAAGATTTTTTGCCAAAGTGTCGATGCCAAAAACACAGCTATTAAGATAACCAGGAGAATTGGAAACAGCAATTCTTTACCGCGAATCGCGCCACTGCTTTTTGCCTCACGTTGCTCAATTCTCCTTGTTTCTCAACATTTACCCGGTTGGGATGCTTAATTGGAGATAAATACCTTTTGCATCTTATAAAGTGAATTGGACTCTGCAAACTGACCTAACACATGCTTTGCACTTGCAACAGAAACAATACAATTCATAACATTTAAGACATTGTGAATTAATCCGCAGTATTATCGTTTTTTGCTTCATAAATGTCTGGCAAACACTCTTCGCTAATTAAAGTTTATTTTATTTGAGCAAAATCTTTTACTGACTTTTTCGCACGAACCATTGGGTTTGGGTGTACCTTGTTTGGGAGTAAACGAATGTAAACCGACAGGAATATCACAACAAAACAATTTGTTGGCATTATTCATGGACAACAATGATTCACGAAACATATAGCAACAATGATGACGATGGTGACTCGGGATATTTTTTCTCCTACTATTGTTAGTCTACGAATATTACTTTAGCAAGGTTTACCAGCATATACCAGACCCGCGTTTATTAATTGGTTGCGTTCACACAAGTAACCTTTATACACCAGTTCGTCCCTGCACAGGGGCGTAGCCAAGATGGGGCGAAGGCATCCTCCCAAATTTCGAAATTGTACATTAAAGTAGGCTACTTCAGGAGAAATGTCTAAGTTTGACTTTAAGTTAGGTTACTTGGCTCCCATCAAAATTTTGGGCTGGCTACGCTATTGTCCCTGCACTGTTTTGCATGCTATAACAAAGGGTTTAATGATGGGCACAATTTACGCCATTATCTTAACTGCCATATCTGTCAATCAATTACAGAAATGATCTACGTCACTGAATAAAAACAAAAATATTCCACGTAAAGTTGCGGTTTTTACCGTTGCGCAGCTATTTCCGGCTTGGTAATTCCATTGTTGCAATTGCTTTGAAAAAATTTTCTTCATCAGGTCCAATACAGTTGTGGCGACAACGCGCGTGAAAAACTACATAAAAATCAACAGCTGGTGAGTCTCATAATCTCAAGGTCGTGAGTTCGTTTCTCACTCGGGCTCCACTTTGTGGCGACAACGGTGTATTAAAAGGCTCGTCGTCGTCGGTCCTACTCAATAAATCGATCGGGAATTGTGTGTATTTGCGAATAACCATGCACTCATCGTATTCACAAGTATTGTTTAAGATTCTAAAGAGTGCGTCGCTAGTGTTATATGTGTTAGTGTTATGTATATTGTCCACCTATACTGAACGAATTCAGTTGGACCGCAATGTCTCCAGGTATTTTCCCGCCAATATATTCAAACGAACAGCCAATCACAACATAGCATTAAAAGTACGAAAACAACTGACGACCATGTCGGTTTAGAGAAGCGCTGCATCCTAATCAACCAGTGAGCGAAAATGAGTTCATCAGACTATTTTCGCCATGCCGAACAATACAGTTTGGTTAAAGTTTGGGCAAAGTTTATCCTAAGTTTTAAATTTGACATCCATGCAAGCTTTGAGCTCGTATGCCGACAAAAACAACTATTTTGCAAGCGCCAATTGCTAATTTTGCACAATTTACACTAGTGGTCGCTACACATTTGTGTTTAACTTGTAGGTTGTAGCGCTTGGTCGAATGGACTGAGGCGCTCGACCCATATGCAGATACAAAAAACCTGATCGGGATTCGTTCTTGGGACCGTCTCGGGTTCGAACCCCGTGCAAAAAAAAAAAAAAACTGAGATAAAAAGACAAATACCAACAAAAAAGGTTTACTGTCTAGTCAAACTTTCATCATGAGAAAACTTTTTAATTTCTCCCAAGAATGCAAACATTGAAAACCAACATTTCAAATTTCACAAGGAAAAAAGACGGAAAGAAATTGCGTTGTTAACACTTGCCAACCGCAATGCAATTTACCACGACCTTGCCTTTCGGTAGTTCCCCCAAAACGAATCTTGTTTATGTTTTATATCTTTAAAAATAAACATAACATTGATAGGCATGTACTTTTCTTCATGCGAGGAAAAAATCATTTTATTTTTTAAATCCAAAACTGTCCGTTTTAAAATTTTTCAAGGTGGCGATTTTAAACGAAACAACCCCAAAACAAAAGTTTTCCCGCGTTGTCAGTGTTTGTTTTGTTAGTACATTACTTACTAGATTGCTGCTAAAACGTCATCGGTGTTAGCTCCTTATTTCAGGGACGAAGTAGCAAAGGCAATGAATGCGGCAATAACTAAAAATATCAGAAATGCGACAAAGTCTCCTGAACGATCTTGTTCTCGAGCAGCCGGTTGTCTTCCTGTCGACCAGTGTACATTACCTTGACCTCTGTAGGTCTCAGCACAGTAACTTGGAGCTGATTCCGTTCTTGTCCAGCTGGACGCTTGTACGTCGTTGCTATGATAAAAACGTCATCACACAAAACATTACGTCACAAGCAAAGTAAAGCAGAACGACCAAATCTCAAAGTTTAACAAGGCGAATTCCTCTATCCTCTTTATCTACCTTCACTTTTGTTTACGTTGCTCATTCCGAACCGTATTTTAAACCAGTGATCTGCAATTGGTTCGCCGCGAAACTATTCTATAGTTTTGCCGCAGAGTAACTGTAACCCAATATCCGTTTTCGAAGAAAAAAAGCATTTTATCCCAAGCAAATTTGAACGTTACAGCATTTGGGGAATCCGCTAATCTGAACTCGTTAGACTGGCCACCATGCGTTCATGATGTGTTATAATGTCAGAATAGAAATGATTGTCTTTGAAAGGCTGCTTTGCTGTAAAACGCAGCGCAAGGCGTGCCGCCAAATTATGAAAGTGTGACTTGTGTGAAAAAATGTTGCACTATTTTAAATCAAATATACCAAGAATCAAATACCTGTAGTAGTCCGTATGAAAGGTGTGCGGGAGGGTTTTGTCATATCTTACTTTAACCTCTCGCCCATCGTTGGTTGTTGTCATTCTCTCGTCCCATATGCCATCTACATAACGCACACGAATCTTCTGCACCTTGCCCCTTTTCTGCAACACTCTGAAGACGTACAGCCGACGATTGTCGGAACTGTAATACTTGTTGTGCTTCTTGGTTACGTGGATTGGTGGGATTTGGTCGACTTCGACAGTTCCGCAGCATATGGCTTCAACCAGGTCATTGACAAGGCCGCCATCTTTGAAATATTTCCCGATTGAATCCTGGCTAAATCGTATTTCCGATGGTGCAAGATATAAAAAGAAGGTGTGGTACGGCATCACATCTGCTGTATGTTGTTAAACCAAACCTACACCTATTGCCAAAAAATACAAAGCTGTTGCTGTTGTTACTGAATTTGTCGTACAGGCTACAAAGCTATTTGTGCAACTCTTTCTTTAACTTCTTAGTGAATAATTTACCCAAACATAAGCCGCTGCAGCTTTCAAGAGAGTTTCAGGAACTTCGATTGATTCACCAAACACTAACGAACGAAATGGGCGCTGGTTTACTCACAACTTTTCATGCGTCACGGGAACACTGGTTTTGAAGCGCCTCATGCACAAAACCAAAGTTTTCTTTTAGGGAATTTACCCTAGTTCGTCACAGACCGTCAGTGAAGCATCGCTTCGGTGCTTACTTCCACCGTGATGTTCCTAAGTGTGGTAGAAAATGATCTGTCCGCACGAAACTGAGATAATAGATTGTTTAACCTAAACTACACGCAGGACAATTTGTCCATTCTGCAAAGTTAACTCGGTACTTTTGACATGAATATTGCCACATGGAGCGCTGAAGCCCATTTAATGCAACCTGTCGAGTTTGGTTTCTCCATCATCGGTTAAAATAGCAGCAAATGGTACCGAACGTACTACTTGAATTCAACCACAGGACTTGCCCAAGCGCCGCACGTTTCCTACGTTTCAACAACAAGATTGCCCTACACAGCACGGTTTAGCCTGTTAATAACGGAGGTAATGTCTGCCAGTAAATTCATTGCAGTACCTACACACCGAACAAATAACAAGTTGCGTTGCCATGCAAGTACGTTACAATTTTTTTAACGTTGTTACAAAAGACGTGTAGGTCAACCTGCAGTAACCTCTAGGTGGCGACCTTTTGCCCTTTTTCAATTCAGTGTCAGGGAAAAAGTTTGCGAAAGGCGCGTTGGCCCTTTAACAGACCCAAAAATTCTTTAACAAAAAAATAATAGGCGGTGCAAGCCGAACTTAAAACGTGAGCGTTTTTTATGCAAAAAGATATGCTGACAACTGTATAGTGCTGAACATGGCAGCTGTGCAATGAGAAAAATCGTGCTAATTGGGTTTTACGCGACCCACAGAATCTTTGAGCATAATACGGAATTTCAAATCCATAAGATCGGAATTAGATATTTTAATACTGAAGTCTTCGAAATCTGAACTTGCTTTCTGTTGGATAAAAACACATGTTTTCTATCTCATGTGAATTAGTCCAAATCGCTTTTACAGTAACATCGACTTACATATTCTATCTGCGATAAGAATTAATTTCGAGTAGTTTTTTGTTAGTTAATCGTTTTTGAGGTTGTTTGTTGTGATGATATGGTTACACTTCAAACACATTATTGCTTACCCAGCAAAAGCATTGCAACGTTTTTGTTTATTTACCATCGCAGGAGGCCCGGTAGAGAAAGACGTTAACATCACAAGTAATAACGGACGGAAAAGGATAAAAGTACGGATGGAGAAATAAGAAGGCCCGATAACTCGCACATAAAACGCTATTGCCGCGACCATAAGTGTATTTGAAAAAGCAGTGTTGGTTCATATTTGTACGGGGTATAAAAATTAGCTTTAAAACTGAGAAACTGTACTGAAAACGATTCAACCTTATTTGCTTGTGGTAAAACAATAACTGTTGGTAGATAAATGCAGCAAATTGTTCTCGATTACAACACCCTCACAAACAGTAAAGCGCTGATGAAAGACAAATTTTAGGTGATTATATGCCAAAAACCAGCCTAAAAAATATGATGCCATCTTAACTTATGTTATCTGGTGTCAAGGAATCTTAAACAAAAGTATGCTTTTTTAGCAAGCAGTTTCTTAAAATTTCACGTCTTGGGGGACTGTAGGTCACCAATGGTTGAACTCGGTTAAAATTATGCCAGTGAACAACCTGAGATACCCATCCAACATGTGTAAAAATTTAACAAATTTCGACCTCCCTTCCTCGACCAAAACGTATAAACAAACTGGTGTTAGACAGAAATGGAGTGTTTGGTATACGGGCCCATATCAAGCACTGTATACAAGCAAAAAACAGGCGCAAAAAAACCATAAGCGCCAATAAATAACGCCCAAATGAAAATAAAAAGAAGGTAACATGGCGAGGTGGGCAACTTGGCCGTTGAGGATATTTTAAGCATATTCAGACGTGGCCGTTTGACCAGCGAGAGCAGAATCGACGAGAAAGTGGGGGCCAGCGGGTTATTTGACCCCCAGGTTGCAACAGAAAACAAGCATTTCGACCAACGAGCGAAAAAAGTACATCGCTAACCGAAAAGTGCACATGATAGGAAATAGTGGAAATCAACTTTGCTGGACAGCAGTTGGCAAATAGTTAAAACAGTGGGACCAGGAAAGTCACTTTTGATTCAACTTTCTGAACTGACAAAATAACCCAGTCTTCGTGAAAAATGAGCTCAGTGCCAGAAAATATTGTGGTAAATTTAAAACGAAGATTACTTTTGCTCAATGTGCAGTACAACATACGGGTAAAATGTTGATAGTTGTGTAGTGCTATGTAAGTGTACGCAATGAAAAAGTCTAATTTTTCGTTCCGTTTTTATGTCCACTTACGTTCACGTACAACCTTGCTGCCTATAAGCCCTTTGCGTGAGATAATTTTACCATCCCAGTACACATCCCCTTATAATCTTTACGTTTAGATTTACGAAGTTTTTAAAACGGTTTTATCGACTTCTGGACAAGATTTCCACCCAAGTGGTTAGTTTACCAAAAAAAACGGCAGTGTTCTATGATATATCTCAGTGTGCGTTAAGACTTTGGCAACAGGAGTATGAATTTCTGGAAGCTGAACTGGAAAAAAAAAATCGCGCGCGACTTGTTGAATAAAGTTCATCTGCTTACATTAGAATTGCAGCTCGGTGTGGTACCAGCGCGCGAGACGACAGCTGGACTGATCCTCCATTAGCCCTCTTTCGCGAGATTTCGATTTCCTTTCTGCCGTATCAGTCGGGTCGATACACCGGTAGCTTGGGAATAAACTCTATCAAGAGGACCTGGCGATTGAAAGGTGGTTACAACGCGGTTGAAAATTAGCGCAAACAACGTTAAGAAATGATGTTCACGGGAAAACGCACTAACACTGCGGCACACCTAGCATCGTCTCGTGGCATACCGGTTCGTGAGCACTGCATTAGTGTAACTTTCTATTTTAAACTGATAAAAGACGATCAATACAGATGTTACACTTTAGCTAGCACTTCTGTTGAGTTTACTTTATCAGATCATACAAATTTAGGAGTTAGAAGATCCTCTTAAACAAAGTCAGCACAAAGAATCTTGAACATTTAACCATACATAAAGTTTATGCCAAAATATCACATATTGCGCATAACTGTAGTCTACTTACATATTCCTGCATGTTGCTATTTGAAGGTTTGAGTTTGGCCAATTTCCAATGCAACCCCAACTGCGCAATTTCAACACAAAATTTAAAATGTGGCTATAAATAAAAAATCCCAAAATTGTAGTGTTAAATCTTTTGAACACAATTTTTGTTATTTGAATGGTACACATGTTACAATAAACTATGTAAAATAGAACCTATTTGTCCAGGAAAAATATAATTTTACATGTAAGCACATGTTTGTGACATGTAAGCAAAGGTATTTTACGCTTGTTTATATTGTTTAAAATTTCCATGATATTTTAAACAAGAGACATTAAAAAACAAAAGTTGTACAGCAATGAAAGAAGTTTGCACTAAAATACCTTGTGGTAGAGTTGCCGGTTTTCCCAGTCTAAAGTTTTTGCCAGCGATCGCTTTGTTCGTTTGTTCATGCATACCACCGGCCATACAGAACACCCCACTGTACAGCAACAACATAAACATCCGAACAACAGCCATTTAAAGTTTATTGAAACCATCTTTCCCAATCTACTGTTTATCCGACAGATCGTGGCACTAAATTCCTCTGGGGCGATCTGCAATATAACAAAGCAAAAAATATATGCTTTAAAGGCAGATTCCTATACAGTTGATTCAGATTCCTACACAGTGAATAAATTGAGACCAGTTAAGAATCAAGAACTCCTGATCTTTTGAGGGATACCTATTTAAGGACAAAAACAGGTGTTCTTGCACTTATAACAATCTTGTGTAATAATGTACAACACCAGCCCTTTGACATAGGAATACAGGCAAATATGTATTTGAGTGCATGTTATAGCCACACACTTCACATCTCTTTGTTTCGCTTCTTTTGTAGATGGGCTTGCCTGATCATATGGTTGTAAGGTATGCTGCCCACTATACTTCTATTTGACTAAGTTGAAGCAAATTAAATTTGCTCAGTGAATTTCAAGCAATGCTGCGTTTGCTTGGAAAACCATTTTCAATTTTCATGGCAAAAAGTATAAATAAAAAGTACTTTGACCCAAATTTATGAGTCAATTTTGTTTGCATGCACAGAGGGTATATATTGATCAACAAAAGTTCAAGTCTCAATGGACATATTGATTTTTCTGTCACAGGAAAATCACCAATGGAAATTAAAAACTTGCATCTGGGATTAAATTACCTTTCCTATTAAAGGGGCAGGAAATTCATCGTTGAACCTGTTGCACATCCCGAACCTACAAAACAAAACCAGACAAGATATGAACATGTTGCAATGATGGAGTTGTAGACTGGGTCAAGTCAGAGTTACTAACATGCAAAAGCTCCCACGATTATTAACATAAAAATTACACACTGAACATCAAGGTTCAGGGAACAAAAGTATAGTTAAACTTAAGAAATATGGAAATCCTAAATTAAATGTTTGGTGTGGCATATCAACATCATGCCTTGCAACTTACCTAAATGCATTTGCTACACTATACATTGGAACTAATGTTTGGTTAGATGCATTATCTGCTTGAAATGGGGCAAACTGCACAGGTACACCAACAACTGGGCTTAACACTGCTATTTTTTCTCAGTACTAAGCAATAAAAAGGATGTTGTGCTCATAAAATAGGTAACAATGATTCAAACAAGTCTTAAGTAATGATGCAGAAATATTAGAACAGTGACTTTTATTAGTAGACAGTATGCTCATTTAAGTCAATAGATTTCAAGTATTTCTTTTTACATGCCATACAGATTTACAATATGTATGTGTATTATTACAATATGCCAAGTATGTTTGGCTAACCACTGATTGATTGCATAACTTGCTGCATCTAATAGAGGGACTTACACTGTTATGTGTCCGGAACCTTGCACGGTAATAGGGTCTGGCACATGAACCAAAGGCTCTTCATATGGTTGCTCAATTCCACCCGCATCTTCTGTGACAATCGCATAAAGGTTGTCTTCATCCATTGGTTTTACCAACAGCTGTGGTGCACAGCTTATAGCTGTAGATTTTTAAACAGGTGTGCTTTCAAGGGGGTTGAAGTTTTATGTTGATGTCTAAAATGAAAAATACAATGATTGATTGGGCACATATTAAGCAAGTATACCAATGCCGTTATACTGCACCAATGCATCATAGTAACACACAGTTCGCAATTAAAAAATGGCAAAATCTTAACAAACATGACCCTTGCACAAAAGGCAAGAAAGTGTTTTATCGCAACAGTTTCATATGCAGCAAATCAATCAAGGATAATAAAATGAGAATATTAGAAATAAATGAACAATATTAAAACCAGAAAACAGTGAACTATTATTGTATTGTTCTGACTATTCGTCGAACGTGGTTGGATTTCAGTTCTTCCAACGCCTCCTCCAAAACTCTTGTTGTGTGTATTAAGTTCATAGGGTCGGTTTGCATAACCTTTAGCTGGCTCTTTTCACCATCTGTGATGTGAAACTTTAGCAAAACATTTGGAGTTAGCTGTTGATGTAAACAGCGTGAGGCCAGCTTAACATCTAGTCGCCATTCTAGATCTTCATACACAGGTAACGAAGGAGCACACTGAGACAGAATGTTGCGTGTATCTTTGTTACAGTCAGAATACAGTTTGTTTAGTGTTTCAGCATTGGTGTTGCTAAACTCTAAAGCAATTAGAGAATCATAAAAATCAGATCCTTCCAGCCCATTTTTAGATGCTTCAGAAAACAGCTTCATCAGCCCTATGACTGCTTTTTCAATGACGCCTATATCTACTTCAAGCTTTTGGGCAGCTGCTTTAAATATCTTGCGATTAATTCCATTAGCCAGGAATTGCAGTGAAATAGAACCAAACTCCTGGACAAGGTGGTCTTCTGCATCGCGCAAGAACTCAAGATGCTGTAAGTTTTCAGGAGATAATCTTAGCAACATTTTGTCACCTTAAATATTTTTCCTGGATAAAGAACAACATTGGTTTATAGTCTAAACCAACTTTGTTAACGCCTCACTGGAGCACCAAAATTATGTCATTATTTTGGAATGGGCTGAATGTTAAATAACATTGTACACATAAAGTTAAGATCAATTCTAAAGAGAGAAAGGCAAAGCCACCTGATTATTTCCACTGAAAAAGTTTTGTGCCAAGTAGTGCTAACTGCTAAACAGATACTAAAATTATTTAACAAAAACAAAGAGATTGCTATTGTCTTTTACTGTGAAACTTTCTATCGAGTCACGTGTGGCCTGTGGGTTTAATTGAATATAGCATAACTGATCAGTTTGTTTCGAAAGGGAAGTTGTCTGGTGAAATCATAACGAAGCTTCGTGAAAAAGAAGCCTTTGATGAGCTGTGTGTTTTAACCTAAGTTTAAACCGCATTGACTTAAAAATAATTTTCTGACTGTACAACAACCAACAAATCGCACGAATAAGTTTAAAACACGCTTTAACTGCCATCAAGACTTAATTCGACAAAGGTAGTCAGAATTGAGAAAGTTACGTAGAAATATATCAATTACGTAACCAGCAGAAGTAATAGCATGCTAGGTACAGTTGTAAAAAATGGCAAAGTTTAAAGCCGAATTTGTCATGTAGTGTCAATTCTTGTGTGTAATAAGATCACAAAATGAAAACGTGTGGCAGACTAAAGATTAGTTGAAAATTGAAATATATAAGAAATAAAACTTCGCAAGGTTCGGAAAAAGATTTTTTGGACATCACTAAATAGCATAGAAATATAATATTGTTGTAAAATTTTATTTTGTTTCTTGAACTGATTTTACGTGAATTACCGCTCCCTTTTTAATGATTTTTGCTGCGTAACGTACCGCACCGTACTTCCATCCATTGTAAAGAATAAAAAACGGTATGGTACGTGTTGAGTTGTGCGTGCTTCATTGCGAAGGGCGTACCGTAGCTTTTGGTGATTCTTGCTGCGTACCGTCCTGCACTGCTATCCTTGGTTTTAACACACACTTATAACCACAGTTTTCATTTAGTAAAAGGTTCGCAAAATAGCTTAATTTTAAACCAACTATTTTTTAGGCAAACAGGTTTGGGCAAAACACTTCAATGCGGTTGAACACCAAGCGTTTTTAAGCGACAATTTATGCGTGTAAATTAAAACAACGGCACAAGTGTCACTTAATGTTGCTCCCGATATATTTAGCCTTTGCAATCGGGGGCAATTACGAGTGGCTCTTCAACGCGGGTTTTGGCGATTGAGAGCTCTTAAGTTTGTCACCAAGCAATCAAAAGATCAATGAACTGTTGGTTGGAGCGTTTTGGGCAAATTCAGCATCACAACAAATACCTGAGGCAGTTGCAGGAATCAGTGAGAAGTGAACACGCAAATTTGGCGAGAATTGGTGACAGGGGTTCAGTGTACAGGTGGTTTGGACAGTCTCTCTCGATTTAACGACGTCGTAAATGCTTTGTTCCGCACTGAAGTGAGCGAAACTACCCAGGTGCTCTTGTTTGAAGTTCACAGAAAAGTCGATGTGGTTAAGGAATTCTGGTGGATTCTTGGCAGTTTAAAAGACTTGCTGTGCATTTAAGAGCTTCTCATTGGCGATGTCTTACTTTTGATCATTTACGCCAGGTTTACGTTAGGCCTTTACATTGGTTTACTTTACGTCAAGCCCGTTACGGTAGTTTTTGGGCAGGTTAGAAGACTTGCTTCGCCTTAAGGAGCTTTCAAATTTACTTTTCGTTATTAAGCCAGATGACTGAGTGCCTCAACAGAATTCAACCAAACAACACAGATGAAAACCTATTATGAAAACGATTCTCGTTTGACTGAAGTTTACAGGTTTGGTGTGAGTTGTTACTTTTGTGTCATGAAATAACACCAATTTGTTCTCGTCGTTTGATACAATGAACAGAAGAGAACTGACACAAGAGGAGACGCTAAGAAGAAGATTCGTGAAAAACAGAAGGTAATAAGTAAATTCGAATTTTTGTGATTATCAGCCGAAAGGCTTGCTATCGGTTTTGGCGCAAAAGTGTGTTAAAGTGGACTAACAATGATGCATTTGGTAGAGGTCGAGTTAAAATTGTTTGCCTAATGAAGTACGCTTCCAAAAACAGTGTTGAAATACTTTTGACAAATCATAGTTAAGTATGCGTCCTAAAAGCAGACCTCTACTACTAGTTCGCTATAGGCGTGATACGAATTTTATACGTCAGTTCTTTTTAAGAGGCACAACAAACCCATAGTGTTTGAAACGACTCACGCCAAAACACTCAAAGTTGTTGACATCCCACCCACAGGCCCGCCCAGCCGTTTTTAATTTTCCCTGTGGCTTCGGCGACTTGTTTGACAATTTTCCACCAGATCGACTTACATGTTTCCTAATACCAACGCTTGTTATGCGCACAATGCAATTATCGCACAAACTTGATTTCGGCACAAAAGGCACAACCGGCGCGGCGCATTTGTGTTGCGATGTGCCTTGATCAGAATTGGGCGGGCAACTCTTCGGGCAGAACAACATGCCAGGAAAGGAATCAGGATCGGGTTTGACCTTACATAAGCCGCAGGACGTTTGCTTAGATTTTATTTTTGGGATGGTTTAAAAAAAACTTGATAGGTGTGCAGTTGAACTGCATTAAAAAAAGCAAAATAGGTGTTTACAGTCAGACAGAAATTTACAATCAATATGCGTCATATGAACGTATTTTGGAACACAGCTATATTTTGAAAGTCTCCTGAAAAATGTGAGGGATAATTTGTGAGTGATACCTTCTTAACTATGGCGATTAACATTGCCAACAACGCCGTTGAGTGGAGAAAATATCGTAAGAAGTTGGAAAGGGATCTGTTCAAAATCAGGTAAACGAACAACTCCCAATTTAACCCAAACGTTTTCCAAAACAGTGGAAAATAGTTTTCCGGCAATCTGATTGAAACAAAACTCCAAGGCGCTTTTCGAATGAGAAACGCAACTCAGAAATCTTGCTTGCGTCATTTTAAAACGAGCCCTATCTCTATTGTAATGAGTGACATTCTGAGTGACCCCGGATCTTGTTATTATCTGTAGGGCTACCGTGCCTTGGTGTAATGTTCCGTGCTAGAGTGTGTACCCCAGCCATCGCGGCGGTCTCGTGTTTCTAAAACACTTTTTAACATTGTACGAGCATTGGAAAACGGCTGTCAACTGCGCGACGGCATTGTCGATTCGATTGTGGCATCGCTGGCGTTACATCGTTCAGGCTTGCAAGAAAACATGTTAGCACAATGAGCGGACCGTTTACGGCAATAAGGTACGTGTTTAACCATTATTTGAACCGTTACGATCGAACACAGTCAACGCTTTTATTTACTACAGTTCATGTAATAAACATACCGAAAACGCTAAAACCGACTGTGGGGTGTAGTAGCGCTGTAGACAGGTGTTAGCACTTTTTGTTTGCTGTGTTTTTTTGTAATAGGCTGTATTGTTGGCAGTTGAAGTACTTTTGCTAGCCATTTCTGGTTGAAATGTTGCTATTGGTTGGCAATAAGGGCCAGTGCGAAGAAAATGAATTTTTACTATAAAGTTGCCAATTTTCCGACCTACGGTAAAGAGATTGTTTGTACTACCCCCTACGACAACCGCGCCAGGTACATAGAAAACTACATAACAGTTGTACAGTTTAAAGCGGTTGTACCCAGTCCGCTGTAGTTAAAAGGTTTCCGTTGTTAAATGTAGTGCACAAAGTCGTTGGCACGCGTTTCAAAGCAGGTTGTCGAACTCCGAAGAAATCACTGTGTCTGATGTCCTTAAATGTTGATTTTTGGTTTCGGTTGGTAAAGGTAAACAGTTGGATGTTGTTCATACCAAGAACTGCCAAAGTCGGTACATTTGTCCAAATAATGACTAAAAATTCTTTACATTTTTTCTGTATGAAGAACAAAATTTTAACATAACCGAAGCGTTTGGCTTGAGGCAACCTGAACTCAATCAAAGTAAATTGTGTAACTGATGATGGTCATTAGTTATTGCCGAAACGTTTGATGAATAAAGCATTTTACTTTTAAGAACTAGTCTATTTAGGCCAGAATAGTTTAGTTAACATTTTCAGAATGTAATTTAACTTTTTGTTTATTCCAAACTACCATGTGAGCAAAGCTACTTTTTAACCCTTTTTGTCAGGTGGCATCAGTCTCGATCGGTGCAGCAGATCCCTCGTATCACTCGAACCCAAGGCTCACCGACGAAGACCGGTTTTGCCGCGTCTCGGGGTTCCAGACGTCGGCCACTGCTCCAGACTCGCTCGGGCGCCAATCAAGAATGGGCGCCGGACAATTTCAGCGACCCCGATGCGGCTCATGGTTCCTCTGCGACCCCGTATCGCCTTCCGCGTCTTCTTGACGGGGACATAGTTAATGCAAAGCCGAAGGATTACGTTTATAAGCAGCCTCTCACAGCATCGCATTTTCTTCTCCGCAAAGACCCAATGTAAGTAACGTTTTTTCGTAGCCCGACCTTACATTCTTGAAAAGTTATGGGCAAATTCATGTTTAGGTAGATACAAGCCAGTACTTGTGTATAAAATATGTTCCTGATGATGTCAGCAGCGTTTGTCGAAACATAGAATATGTTTTACGCACAAGTACTGGCTTGTATCTTCCTATTGGGAAATTCATGTTTCCTTACAATTTCATGCAACATTTATAAAATGCTCTTTCGTTGGCAGTACTTTCTATTATTGAAGTCCTAACATTACCCTATAATTACCCTAGCATATGGAAATTAATATTTAAAAATTGGAGTCAAGTTTAAGTCATTGCAACAGTCCTGTCAGCCCAATAATTGTTGTGTTTTGTATGAATCCGACAAAGCAGATTTGAGCAAAACCAGTCCATTAAGTGTAGTACACATATTAAGAACCGCTTCCCTCCCCCCCGAAACATATCAACCGTTTAGTGACTGGAGACCATCCCTGATCTGCACTGACTCTAGTTACTACACCACAGCAACACGCTTCTATGTAAAAAAAAAACTAATCGATATTCGGTGTGAAAATATTGAATGCACTGCAGGACGTCAACTCCGGTTCCTGACTGCACAAGCCCAGACCTGCGTATCAAGCCGAACAGCACCAAATGTCGACCTATTACCCAAGGAATGCAGACACACATTCTTTACCAGACGTGGCCACAAGGTGGAGCCGTATTTATATTTTCTTTAAGCAGCCTTAGCCTTCTTGAGGGCTGCATTTATAAATTTTTGTTCCCACACCAGGTAAATACAACTTTTTAAATACAGAAGAGCAGTATTTATAATGTTATAGTTAACGACAGTAAGGAAAACCTTGTTAAAATGATGACCGTACGATTCGCAGAAAAAATTATTATACGGTGCGGTAAGGTGGTACGGTACCTTTGGGCTGTTGACATTTTGGACGGTACGGTGATACGGTACGCCTTCACCAGTGATGTACGTGCTTATAAGTTAAGTTTTTGTACCTCACTATGTTGGTCAAAAAAGACTCATGCCAACTTTACGCTCTATTTCGATGTTCATTTATAACTAAAGTGTACTTGAATTTATTTTGGATTTTGCTAACTTTGAAATTCCTATGGCAGGTGGCGCAAAAATGCATCGTTTGCTTCCCCGAATCAGCAAACCTGGCGGAGTGATCGTGCTTACCGATAGTCATTCGACCGAACCCAAAACTCCGCCACAATCTGAAGTGGAATATCATCTTCTGCCAACGTGGGTTTATTAAAATCCTAGAATGCGAAATAATATTACAAACGCAGCACTAGTTACGGACTTGGAAAGCATTGGCCAAACTTAGGAATTCTGTTTGTTATGGGAAATCTTAGTAAACCATTCCTGATGACAACAACAGCGTTTGTCGAAACGTAGAATATGTTTTACACACAAGTACTGGCTTGAATCTTCTTATTAAGACTTTTTAAAACCGTGAATTGTGTACCTGTTTGTTATACATGAGTATAAGGCCATTAAGCGTTAATGTAGGCCAAACAAGGTCAGGATGATACAAAAGGAATCTTTAAGGTCAGGATGATACAAAAGGAATCTTAACTTTTACCCTGTCGCCTAATTGGTCCGATATTTATGACTACATTAACCGCAGTTCAAGTTAAAAAAGGAATTGTGCGATACTTATTGTTGTTTGTAAAGAATTTTTCCTCGCCTGTACTTAACACATCCTTGTCTCCAAGATGGCCGAGTGGTTAGCGCGACTGCTTTGTGCTTGCAAGGTTGCGGGTTCTAATCTTGTCTAGGCCACATGTGTTTCTCTCAGCAAGAAACTTAAGCGGCATTGCTCCAACCCAGTGAACCCAATGGGTTGACCCAAATTAAAGTCACCAACTTGAAAAATCGAAAAAGTCAAAAAAAAACCAATGGAACTGCAATGAGGCAGGCAGCCCGACAATGGACATTATAAGCATAACGCATTCATGTGTTGTTCCGTCCCCGAGGATAAAAGTCAAACAATCGAACTCACCTAACTATTTTAGGTTGCCACTTCAAGTGCCGGCAGCGAAACTCCAGCTACAAGACTCGTCACCTCGCCAGCAAGTTCACCAGGAACCCAGCTACGAGCGCAAGCTATCATGGCAGCTATCACCTTATTCAAACAAGAACTTCGACCGTCAAGGCCTCGGCCCCAACCAGGGCCCCTTTTCAAGGGAGATGCCCATAAAGTGTACCCCGCCGACTAACTGGCTTCGTATGAAAATTCAACGACCGCGAATTGTGATTACAAAGTGAAACATCAAGGAGAGTCTGTGCCTGAGTTTGTAGCACTGTTGACGGGTTAAAGAACTGCCACGCGATATCTGAGTGAGAGCTACTTTTTATTTACTTTTTCGTTGCCTGTCTTTTCTTTTTCGTGTCTTTTTGATTGTGTGTTTAAAGGTTATAGATTCTGTATTTGTTTGACCTCATATACGGCACGCATTTGTTTCCCTCAACTTACCAATTCGGGAATTTTATGCCGGTCTTTCGTCGAAAAAACAGGCCTATCTTATCAGAAAATACGCTTATCAAGTTTAAACTATGTTTTTTCACCGAGGCAGCGAACGACTGCTTCGCCGTGTCGAGCCGTGGCCCTTTTCTGAAAATAAATAAAAACTAAAATGAAAGTTATGGCCCCCGCAATATTTTGTTTTTGTCAAAAGTGATTCAGAAGATTCAGAATTAAAAAAAAACTTTTTTTGCAACAGTTAGGGCAGTGATTCTCAAAGTGTGGTCCGCGGACCACTAGTGGTCCGTCATCCCCTCATAGTGGTCCGCACAAAGATGACTTAAACTAGGCACGGGTTTCTAAAATCGCCTGTTTTGAGAGCGTGTTAGAACGAAATTCTGTTTGGTGGTCCTCAGAAAAAATTCGAAGATGAAGTGGCCCTTGGGCTAAAAAAGCTTGAGAAACACTAAATTAGGAGATCGACAGCGTTAAGGCTGTCTTATTAGTCGAAGGGTAAGCCATTAGTTTTACAATATGTATTGTGACGTCACAAGTTTCCGCCAATTAATGTGACATCACCTTCACTAAAAATACTCACGGAAATTAATAATTCCATCAAATAACTTTAATAGATTTGCGCCCCTGCTTTGTCGGGTTTTGCTTGTTTATTAAACAACAAAATTCCCTATTTTTGAAACTCTTACCGAATCTGTACGTGTACGCGTAAAAAAGTGCTCTTCTAAAGATACCTTCAATGTATGATAAATGAGGTCAGTCCTTAACAAAAATCTTATTGCTGTCCTGTCCTTGGTTTGTGTAACTGTCAACTTGTGAAGGTTAAGGTCTTTGAGCTAAACATATGCAAGTCACCTTATTGCGACTCATTTAGTGAAAATTTAATAGGTCAGCAATATAATAACCATGTGTACGTTATTGTCGTCAATCATAACCATGTGTACGTTAGGTTAAAGCTATACGATTATTACACTGCAGGAAATTCGTAAAAACTGCTTTGTATAGCTGTAACTATGTTTGCGGTAAATACTAGACTACAAATATAAAAGACAACTGAAGTTCAGGTAACAAGAGGAAAGGGATGGACAAAATCGCCCCGGCAAAATTGCAAAATTTACGCTATTCTGTAGGAAAATAATAAATGGGAAAACTTTTTCCCTCCTACCAAGCAATAATTAGCTTCCCTTCAACACGAATTGGTGTTAATTTTATTGTGGTGTGTTAATTAAGTTTTATTAAAATGTCTATAAATGTTTGCATTTAAAACCATAACAATTTTGACATTATATCATAGAGTTTTACCTTTTTTTGTGCAGCAAAACAAAACTTTAATTCATCAATTCATTGTGCTGTATAACTTTGCAATGTCCGTTTGAATCATTTATAATTTGCAATCTATCATTTTTTTGACCAAAATTAAGGTCACGGGGCATTTTCTGGGGCCATAATATTATTACATTTTTCTTATTACAAGAATTAAAACGGTTCAAATGAGTTTAAGAAGACCAAATGGTTCTGTTCGCAGTAATTTATTGTTGTAGTATTGATGCAGGCAGTTGAGACTCATGTTTAAATCACATTTTTTGAAGTGAATTGAAAAAGTTTGATTGCTGATGAGGGTTGCTGTATGAAAGGGATAAAAAATATTGGTTTAAAAAAATGCCTATATCCAGTATAATAGTTTGCCAATAAACATGCAGTAACCCATTTTTATCAATCTCTGCTATCTTAACGATTTTTATTTTTTATTAGNTGGTGTCTTAAACAGAATAAACCGCAAGTTTTTAGGTAGGGTACTACAAACAACTGCAGAAATAAGTTTAAAAACTATTTGAAAGTCTGTGATCAATGGATTAAATATTGATGCTGAAAATTCAGCAATATAATTATTCAGCAAATACAAAATGTGCAAATTAAAAAAATAGACAGTAAACCGTTGTTGGAATTTATAGTATAGTGGTGAATAGGCAGTTTTTGCTTTTTAGAGCTTTCACCGGAACTGTACCTGTCTTAAGGCCTGGTCATACTCATCAACATTTTTAGGTAAAAATCCTGGGTCCATATTATGAGCTTTAATCAGGCAATACCACATCATTGCGCTGAAAAACAACAACAGAATGTTAAATAAATGTAACACAAACTCGCATGCAAAAACTTACGTGTTCAAAACAAAAAGTATGTGTACAGTTTGAAAGTCCAATGTGTAAGGCAGAACTTTAAAGAGGTAGACAGGGTAACCATAGCAACAGGTTGCTAAAATTAGGAACATAAATGCACCTTTGGTTTTCCCAGGTGGACCGAAAAATATTGTTCTGGAAAAAACAATTATAAGTAAGTACGGAAGCCACCTTTTTTGTAAACAAACTGGTGTGGGTAACTTACTTAAAATCAAATGCTGGTAGATAACTGGTTCGTTTGTTTTTAAGGCTGTCAAAGTAGGCTGTGAGCTCGGTATATTTTCGCCCCTTTGCTAGTTTGACTGGTGTGTTATTGTTGTGATCTTCCAAGTCAATGTCACCCCCATCCTGTAACAAGGAAAACATTGAAAAACCGCAAAAGCCACAATGAAATATTCATAAACGCTTGCCAAGAAAGTGTGTGTAAGAATATTCACAATGTACACAAACATATTGTATTGAATAACCTCATTTCCTGAAGCATTACAAAACCCAAAGTTTATCATTTGGGTTTGGCTGAGGGAAAATTTGTAGACATGAAATTTGAATGCATTACCAAATTACAGAATTTATAGTAAATAAGTTAATGTTAAGTTTTCAAAAATATCTATAAATTTAATGTAGTGAAAGTTTGTTACCTGTTCACACAACAGCTTAACAGTGAGTAGATCTCCACTTAGGGCAGCAAGGTGCAGAGGACATTGGCCGAAATTGTCCTTCTGTTTTGGGTTAAATCCAGAGTAAATTAGAAGTCGTGTCAATTCACAGTGTCCTGGCATAAAAACACGTTCGAAAAATTAGCCTGAGAACACCTGTTTGATTGCAAATTTCGGATAAGACAGACAATTGTTTATTGTACCACACAGGCTTTTATCAACAGATGGTGCAAATGGGTAATACACAAAGCAGACTACGGATTAGCAAAAACTCATTTACTGCAACAAATATAAGGTCTACATGTTTAGATAAGGATTGTTGTTACAGACCTTTAAAAGCAGCCCAGTGTAAAGCATTGTCTCCTTCTTTATCCACGACTTGAAGTCTCGCACCTTTACCCATAAGAAAACCAGCAAGCATAGTTTTCCCATACTGAGCAGCAATAATTAATGGTGTGCAGCCTTTGTTGTCAACACTGTCAATAGATACTCCAGCCTAAACAGGGAGGAATGACTTGTTTGTTAACCAATAGAGGGATTATTATTACAATGAGGAAAAAAACTTGCCTGCAAAAGTATGTCCACAGATGACACATGACCATTGACACATGCCCAATGTATTGGCTGTGCCCCAAGTTGATTTTTTGCTGGAATATCAAGGGGTGCCTGCAAAGCATGGAATGTAAACAGGTTTCCAAAACTTTTGCTGCTGAAACATTACACCAAGCCACTTGCATATATAATCTGTCACACTCACGGGCATACCTTTATTTGCACAAAGTATCTAAGCACATGGGTATGTCCACCGAGAGCAGCCCAGTGGATCGGGGTGTTGCCATCTTTATCAAACTGGCTCAAAACTGAAATGCCCAGATTGTCAATCAAGTCTTGGACTGGAATAAGAAATCTGGGAAAACATTAAAAGCAAAACATGTTTTGAATTTACTAGACAAATAAGACCATCAGACTGTATATAAAAGATCAATAGGTAACAATGATTTGCATTTTCTTTGCAATAGGTGTTTGACATTTCATGCATAGTGTTTAGATGGCAAATCTTTTCCATGTTATTTAAACTATCGTTTCTACTGTTATTTTGATGGTCAACGACATGAAATCATAAATAACTATTATTCTGCTGTAGTTTTACAATACAAATGACAAACAAATACATAAATATGGGTAACACCAATAAAACTAGACATTTCAAGGCAACATTTTGCACAAAGTCCTTGTTCTACTCAACCAATGAATTAAGTTAAGGATGTATTTTATCTTAGTCTAACAATTTTTATATTTATAAACGGCAAATATTGTATAGAAAGAAATCATTACATGACAAACACAAGGGAATATTATGCTTATTACAGCATCCAATTATGATTGGTAGGATATATTATGAAATAAAAAATTTTGAATAACTGTAACTCAATTAAGGTCATTTGGCAGAAATTACAAAACACTTGTAATGTGTTTTTCATTTTCATCCAACTCATTCAAACATTTAAAAATCACAATGTCATGCTCCGTCACAGTAGTTTAAATATGCATAGGTCAATTTTCTTACAATTACTCAAATGTCAAATTCAACGTACCCTTGTTTGGCGACATGAAAAATATCTTCCAATAATTTAGCTTGATCAGCCTCCCCTGTTCCAGGATTCTTGCAACAATCGCCTTTGCCGTCATGTTCGTGTCCGTGATGAGCTTTGCCCAGGGGTGCCTTTATTGGTGAATCAGAGGCAAGCAGTGGAATTGTACTAAATCCTACTGTCTCCTGGTCTACCATCACCATCTTCTTTTGGCATCAAACAACGAACTGTTTTTTAAAACTACTACCAACAAAAAATATTTAGCAGCTTGACTACGTTTGTAAATCCGATCAGAGAAAGCGTGTGGATCCGTACGGCACGTGATTTTGCAAAGGTCACAACATATGTATAACAGAGGTGTATTGCATTTGTAATTACATGTAATATATTTATTGTGAAATAGTATTTTCTGTAAAATTAAAGATAAATTTGTAACATATTTTTGAAAATGGCGAACTGTAACTATCACCGTAAAATGATGCTACTGTGGTCTTACTTTAACGGAGCCTTTAGAATACAGTAATGATGAATGCATTCAGTCCGACTGATACTGCAACACTCTTCACTGTTCGCAGTGAAAAGGATGATAATGTATCCTATGCGGTTGATGTTGCATGTGGCATGTGCACCTGCCCTGTTGGTGTCAGCGGAGATATGTGCAAACATCAGAAGAGTGTGATTCTCCATGGTCATCTCCATTCTGACCAGCTATATCAGGGATCACCATTTCAAAAACATATGTATGCAAGCGTTGCATTGGGACAGGATCAGGCACCATCTGTGGAATTCTTTGGTGAATTGGCAACCACTTCTACACAAGATCACGGTGGCTGTTCAATTGTCATGGAAATCAATCCACCCACTTCCTCGTCCGATAGCATTGCTGGGCCCTCACATCAACCAGTGACTGAATGTCCAGACTACACTGCAGAAAACATTTCTTTGTTTGAAGAGTGTTCTGAGCTATTAAAGACCAAGCTCTGCAGTGATTTTCATTCCAAGGAAACTAATGAGGCATTGGAAAGGTTTAAGAACTCCATCTCCTCTGCCCATTCTGCTGCACAATTAAGATCAGCACTTCATTCATTTGGAAGAGACTCAATTGTTAATCGCAATGCTGGGCGCAAAATTAAATGCCAACCCACTGCCATTGCGCGCCGTCCTTTAGGAATTAGTCGGACTTCAGCACCACTTGGAAAAGGTCGACCTCCATCTCAGCTTATTCGAAAAACAAAAAGACCAAGACAACTTTCCACTAATATTAACAGTAACCTTCCAAACGCGACTGGCCATTGATATTAAAATATTTTTTTAACCTTAAACTCAAATATTTCATGTATTTATTTAACTGAGATTTTGTTTTGTAAAATGCATTTGTGTTACCATTGCCTGTATGTCTGGATCTCAAGGAAGAGCCTCTGCGCTGCCAAAACAAATAAAACCTTGAGAAATGATGGACTACAGGAAGGGGCAGCGCAGATCGGAGACATCAAGCACTTCGAGTTAAAAGGCACTTGCTTGAAAATGAGCTGCAACTATAATTTAAGTCTGAAACATTTCTAAAATAGCATAATGTTTGATGAATAGAGAATGTCACTTCTAAGAACCAGTCCATTTTGGATAAGAGTTGTTTGATTGAGGTGTTAAAATTGTGACTACTGCTTGTTCAATAAACATAAATTGAAAGATTCTAAAATAAGTGAACAGAAAGAACAAGTTGAGCTTGTTTCTTCTGGGCTAATCTGTTTTTAAACACTGTTTGCCTGCTAATATTGATGGTAATCACCAATAGCTTTCAAATGTCACCAGCCATTGACATTAAAATAGTTTTTGATATTTTAACTTCAATAAAATTATTACAGGTATTTACTTAACTTATTTTAGTTGTTTTGTAACCTATATCCTCATGGTCATGGCCTGGATGTCAAGAAAGACCACATATGTTTCCATAACAAACAAAATCTAATTAATTAAACTCAACTCTAACCTTAAGAAAGGATAGACTACAAGAGGGGACAGATCAGAGACATCTAGCTGTTTGAGTAAAAAGGTACTTGCTTAAAAATAAGCTTTTCCTATAATTGGAGTCTGAGATATTTATATTGATTTAGTACAGTACAGGGTAA